>JABBWB010000184.1:0-83254 GCA_016628085.1 Suillus occidentalis | reverse complement strand
CCCCAACCCCTGTAGCTCTTAGGTTGCTTCTCTGAACATTGGCCGTATTCACAGCACGGTGATTGCTACAAGATGATTTCTGAGATTATATTAGACAACAATTTCCAAGAACATGTCATAAAATACGTACCTCTTTCTCTTCGATAGATTCTGTTACGTGAGTTTCATAAGGTCCCTCTGTTACCATGTATCCTCTTCCATCCGCCAGTGAAACATCATCTTCTGGAGTCTTCATCTTCATATGTTGCGCTGTAAAATTTCCATCGACAACATATCTTTGCATTACCAACCACCTTAATCCACCAATTAGCTCATCTAATGATCATTACTGACAGAACTTACTCGTCATAGGAATCCTTCCAAGATGAGGGTAAGTTGATGCCAGGTTGGGGACATGCTGGACAATAAAGAGCTAAATCCCCTGGGCCAGGAGATCTGTCAGTCTCGTGTCCAAAACCAAAACGTATTCTATTCATCAAATCCCTCCATATACGGGACACCCGCATTAGTTCACGGTAACGATCCTGTTTTGTCAAGTAAGCATGGAGTACAATAATAAAGAAATTGCTCACAGGTATTTTATGGGGGAAAGCATTGTTGGTGAAACGACGGAGCTTTTGATAGAAACTCATAGCTGAGGTTTTGCACTCCAAAGCATCTATGAGGAAGTTGTCCAGGACGTCAAAGGTGAAAGCAGATTGAGGGCGAGTGATGCTGGCAGGAAATAACCTCGCTTTTAGGAGATGTAGGTGTCTGTCCATCTCAGCTCCAGGACACTGACACCAGGACACGCGGTGTGAGTAAACTCCAGTGGAATGCACAATAACCAGGTTAGATAATCCCAGCTGAGTTTCATAAATAGTATCCCCCTCTCCATGTCCAAATACATCTTCCATGGCTCCAAGGTCTGACCAGGGGGGTGGATTTGACTGCTGCTGAAAATGAGGGCAAGGGCGTCCTCCATGACCAAGATACACTATATATCCTTGGTCCCAGAGGGTAGTAGACTGGTAGAACTTGCCATTCCAAAGCTGAAGGTTGTGGAATGGGTTGTGCTGGTGGGCTTTAACCGCACATGAGGAACACCAAGCATGCTCTCCTGAGCAGGACAGACACCAAATGAGTCCCTCCCCTCCTCCACAATCCTCACATTGTCCATTATTGATCTGCTGTTCCAATCCCAACAACACCGAAATATATTCATCCCTCCAAGGCAGGTACTCCCGAAGGAAATCATTTTGAGTCTGCAACATTGTCCAATTTTTGAGAAGAATGAATTTGACAGAACTCACTTTAGTTTGTCGATGGATACTATTTGAGCCTCTTGTACCAAAATCACCATATATCTCTCGGTCATATTCCACCAGAGAATAATCTTCAATATGTTTTTGCTGTTTTTGTTTTGATGGTGAGATGGGCTCTATCTCGCTGTCAGAGTCTTCATAGATAATTGACGCATTGGCTTCTCTCCATGTATCTTTTCCCCTCCGGGTTTTTGATGAGATATACGTATATTTATAAGCACCTCGTGTTCTCTTTGTCAAACGTGTATCAGATGAAGATGAAGCTACTCTGACCCTATTACGCTTGGGCGTGATTTTTGAGCTCATTGACATTATGAGTTACGAAGGCTGGAGTACAAGGTGAAATTTTGAATGACTACATAAACCCCCCCCCCCCCCCTCAAAAAACAAACTAAAAAAATATTTTCGGCATTTCCCAGTGCTAATTTCTACCCCTTTTCTGCCTCTTACCCTTCTGCCTCCTTCCTACTAACTCTAAAAAGAAGCTCTGCATGGGAAAACCTGGCCTTGGCACCCCTACCCGGTTGTGCACAGCATCCTTCATAAAGTGGGCAATTACGAACCGTTCTCCATTAGGCCAGGGGCCTACTGAGTGTTCTAGCACCCTTCCTGAGATATAGACCATGGTTCCAGGGGAATAATCAAGCTCCGCGTTGAGGTCTGCCAAGGCCAATGTTGCATGATGATTGCTTCCCAGACTGACAAGAAGATCCAGAAGGGAAGGAGATCCACCAGCATCTTTGTGGCTGAACGTAACACGATTAGCAATGATTTCAAGTCCTGAAAAGATTGAGGGCCAAGAGTCTACTGGGGCCTTTTTCTTCTTTTTGGGCAGTTGAACTTTCTTGATGACCTCAGAGAATGCCGAAACACCAGCTTGGAAAAGATCCGGCGCCACCACAGCGGTAACAGCATTCCACAGGACTTCTGAAGTTGTCAAAGCCGCTAGCCAATTTTGGACTTTCTCGGATTGATAAGACTCTGAGGTCACCAACGGATCAATTAGTCGCTACCGATAGAGTTAAAATAAGTCCAAATATATCATTTTAGTGATAATACAATACCTCTTGTCTTTGCATGAAGTATGCAGGTACCACTGTTATTCGACCAGCCCCAAACTCCCCCCCTTCATCTGGGACAATATAGCCCTCATCTCACCAAGTTTTATTTTTGGAGGGGGTAAGAGATTTTAGAAGGGGATCCCTCAAACTGACAGTGATATGGTTGACATGCTCCTAATCAAATAATTAATTAGCCTTAAAAGGATATCCCCAAGCAGAAACATACTATACGAGAAGGTGTCAAAATATTCGGCAGGTAAACAACTAAAATTTTTCCGTGCCTGTCTACCACAGTTGTCGGAACCGAAATTTTGCCGAGTATTGTTTCAGGGAAGAACTTCTTCAGTCTCTCCGGTTCAGCAGAGGGCGATCCATCCAAATTTTGTGGCGACAATTTGACATTATCAGCATACCTGTCCACATCCCAATCAATATTGACTGTAGTTGGGCATTTAAATACATGTATGGTCATAAATATCTCCTCACTCACTGGGATTGACCATGGCATGTGCAATGGTCAGGGCCGCCCTGTCAATTTCATATTCTGAAATTGACCCATCATCAAAGGTCAAATTATCACCGGGTGATTCCAAGCACCGCCGGAGCTGTACTGATATTCTCATCCTTGATTCCCTTAGTAATCAGTAGCCGGCTACAATTAAAAAAATAACCATGGTTACCTAGCTTTATGAAGTAATTCAGTTTCAATACTCCCCTCTGTAAGGACACCTAGTTCAGATGAATTGCCCATTATCTCTCCTACCCTTCTCCCCAGGATTGCTGATAGCTCAGTGGTCCTGCTTTTGAGGTTGTCCATTAGGAACAAGAAAAATGAACCAACGTTCCCGCGGTCCGCACTTGTCCAATTAATCATGATGTATTAGACAATGTTCCCGCGATCTGATTAAGCATGATGTAATTAGACTATATGTGAGTTGTAAAGTAATAGCCTCATATGGTCGAATTAAATTGGACCCTTGAAGTCCTGCCTTGGTTTTCATCATATGTACATGAGCGGCCCAGCACTTCGGCAATTTGAGTATCCATTTTTGCACTCAAAAATATAAGTCTTGTCCTTGCTACCTTTGACATAGGCGGACCTCCAAGAATTAGCCCAAAATAAGGCAGATCTCATTGTTGTGAGGTCATGGGCACACAAGACAGTGGGAGGGAAAAGATAATTGGTATGGAGGGAAGATTCAGCAAGTCGGCCAGCCATCTACAATGGGAGCGCATTCAGAACTCTGGTATTATGTGGTAGAGTAGGTTCACATCTTAGTTCATCCAGGTTTGTGATGTGGTCTTCAATTGACGAGACAGTGGGAGGAAGAAGATTACAGCGAGGCAGATCTCTTTGTTGTGAGGCAAAACCCAGACCTTTGCCACTTTTTCCTGCATTTGGCAGTGTAGAGACTTGCATCTCCCTGGGCATATCTTGGTTCGTCCGGGTTTGTGATGTGGTCTTCAATTGATGCGCGATCTGGTAGAGCAGGTTGAAATTTTGGTTCGTCCAGGTTTGTGATGTGGTCTTCAATTGACGCGCGATCTGGTAGAGCAGGTTGAAATTTTGGTTCGTCCAGGTTTGTGATGTGGTCTTCAATTGACGCGCGATCTGGTAGAGCAGGTTGAAATTTTGGTTCGTCCGGGTTTGTGATGTGGTCTTCAATTGATGCGCGATCTGGTAGAGTAGGTTCATATTTTATAGGTGGTCTCCAATAGACAAGACAGTGGGAGGGAAAAGATAACTGGTATGGAGGGAAGATCCAGCAAGTTGCCCAGTTATCTACAACAGGAACGCATTCAGAACTTTGGTACAAGATTCCAGCGAGGCAGATATCTTTGTTGTGAGGTAAAACCCAGACCTTTGCCACTTTTTCCTGGCCAGGCGATGACAACAAGTAGATCTGCCTCACTGCTCAACCCTAGTTCTTTCAATTTGAGGAACTAGGGATCAGCAGCGATCGTCAGGTTTTGAACCTGCCCACAGATTTTGTCTCTGTTGTTCATGACCACTTGGCTAGAACCTGTTGAATAGACCTCCAATGTGGGCTACTTGAAGACTACATAACAAACTCGGACCGACCAAAATCTATACTATGATATAATGACATTATTGCCCTTTAAGGCTAGTTCTCACGGTCACATGACTTTTTTTTTTGGCAAAAAGATGCGGATCACATGACATCATAATACCCATAAAGGGCAATACATTGGCGCTGCAGTGGCTTCATGTAAAGTGTACAAGTTGGCAAAATAAACAAAGACAAAAACTAAGGTAAAAAACTAAGGTAAGCGGTGCAAGACAAGGATGGAGGGGCCCTCTCCATCCAAGCCTTGCACCCTACAGTACAAAATATAGGTAACAAAAAAGAAACAAGCGCAGTAATCAATAATCTAATGTAATGCAAGTCAGTATGATATTGAATAATAAAATGGCACTTACCAGCTTAAAATCAGCAAGGAGTGGTATCAAACATGATATTAAAAGCTAGAGAAAGAAATGCGGTTAGTTGGTGATAAAAAAATGAAACAAAACATTGCCTCAATCATCCAGGGAGGCGCAAACCATGGGAATATTAAGCAAGCTAGAGAAAAATGCGGTTAGAAAGTGTTAGGAAACAGCAGGAATATAAGAAAAAAACAAACTGTATCCCCCAGATCCAAACATTCAAGGCGCCAGTCCCTGGGGACATGGATAGCCAAGAGTGTAGCCCCCAGATCCCAAAGAGTCAGGTGCTAGTCCCTGGGGACATAGATAGCCTAGACTCAATCCCCCAGATCCCAAAGAGTCAGGCGCTAGTCCCTGGGGACATAGATAGCCTAGACTCAATCCCCCAGATCCAAACATTCAAGGCGCCAGTCCCTGGGGACATGGATAGCCAAGAATATAGCCCCCAGATCCAAAAGTAGGAGGCGCCAGTCCCTGGGGACATGGATAGCCAAAAAGTCCTAAAATAAAAGCAAAAAAGTCAGTAATGAAAACAAAACAAAACAGACCTTGAGGCGCACTATAAAGCGCGCCATATATCAAATGATGGTGGTATATATATATAAAAAGTTAGTAGTAAAACATAACAAAAGGAAAAGACTTACTGAAAGCGGCTGAAACATAATGTAACACTGCCTTTGACCACTTGCAGCTGCAGTCTGCAAGTAGCCAAAGGACAGGTGTATACAAAAGATAAAAGTAGTTGGAAGTTGGAATGGGAAGTAGCGTCATAGTTGACGGTTGAGAAAGATGAACCGTGGGAACGAAATTGAGAGTTGAAGTATTGTTTGTTGATTTGTTGTTGTTTGTACCGGCTGTTCCCGCCCTCAGTTCCACTGGCTGTCGGACTTTGCCCTTTGATGTCACATGTTTGTTTGGTTGATTTTTGGACTTGTTTCTTTTCTCTAAGTCTCTTGACTCTCTTCTCTCTCTTCAACGCGTCTCTTTTGCCAACGCGTCTCTTGGTCATATGAGTGTGTTTTGTTTGTTTTTTTATTATATACTGACTACTTTTTGGATATTTCTTTTCATACTTTTCTTTTGCTGACGTGTCGCTTTTGCTGACGCGTCTCTTTTTGCTGACGCGTCTCTTTTGCTGACGCATCTGTTTTGTTGACGCATCTGTTTAGTCATGTGAGTTTTTTGCCTTTTGTGGCTTATGGTTATACTGACTACTGTTTCAGCTTCTCTTTTATTAACGCGTCATTTTCTCAACGCACCTCAAGTTTTTCAGGTGAGTTTCCCTTTTTTTCAAGTCATCTCTTTGTTGACGCGTCTTTTTGTTAACGCATTTGTTGTGTAACGCGTCTTTTTCAGGTGAGTTTTCTTTGTTTTCTTAATGTGTCTTTTTGATTGACGCGTCTTTTTGTCAGGTGATTTACTTTCTTTTGTCAACACATCATTTTGATTGACGCATCTTTTTGTCAGGTGAGTTTCATTCTTTTGGGAACGCGTCTTTTTGTTAACACGTCTTTTGTCAGGTGAATTCTCATTCTTTTCTTAACGTGTCTTTTTTGTTGATGTGTCTTTTGGGTAACGCGTCTGTTTGTCAGGTGAGCTTTCTTTCTTTTCTTAACGCGTCTTTTTGTTAACACGTCATTTTGCCAGGTGATTTTGTTCATTTTATCAACACGTCTTTTTGTTGACGTATCTTTTGGGTAACGCGTCTTTTTTTTTTGACAGGTATTTTTATTTGTTATTTTGTTTAATTATACTAATACTAATTATATTCTCAGATGGTCCGCACCAAAAACACGGCCAAGAAATCCAACGGTGGTTCAGCGCCACGTGTCATCCTCAACTTCGCAAGAGCCGCCGGTACTTCGGGCATGCAACGCCAACGCAGGCAGGCATTGACCGCCTCCAAGGCCACAACTGTGGGAGGTGGGGATGTTGAAAAGAGAAATGCTTGTCACAAGGTGCGTCTATTTCTTCTGTCTTACATTTGCTTACTAACTTTACCTTTATTTCTAATAAGGCCTTGTCCAGCACCAAGGCTACCTTGCCTATGGCAGGTGGTCACAATGAGGTAAGTCTATTTCTTCACTACGAGTCTAGTCGCTAACTCGCCTCACCTTTCCTCCTTCTAATTTTGCATACTCTGCAGAGATGGTGCAGAGCGCTATGAAGACAATATGCTCTTCTTGTGCACTCTGTGTCCCAGAGTAGTATGCAGACTCTGTCTGCAGCTGCCGCCTGACTTAGAGACCACAGTCCTGCAAGAGGACATCTCTTTCAGGTGTGTTTGTTGCCATATCAAGATGGATCAACCTGGCGCCTACTTTGTGAGTTTTTTTGCCTTTATTATTTTATTTGTTCATGCCTCATTAATAACAGGGTTTCTATCACACCAACGGCACTCCTGTCTTGGACAGGTTCTTGCCCATCAATGGTGCGCTTGAGGTGTCCGAATGAGCCGAAATCTCTTCGGCGCTGGTTCTTTTTATTCACCTTATTCTCGTCGACTTTACGGTATCCGGTAGTCCTATGGAGTTCGTTCATACGTTCCTCAAGTCTTATTACACTGGCGGCGGCCTTGCTTATCTTGATGTCATCTATGACATTGGCACTGATGAGAAGCTCGACCCCTACCGTAACCAAGTCCGCAAGATGATTAGAGGTTTGAAGAACTTGTTCGCCTGGGAACATGTTGTCATCGGCGTGTCCACTCATACTGATGAGGATTACGGAGACCCTTTCATTGGGTATGAAGATACAAAGGAGTATCACAGCACTGGTGTCAATGATGTGAGTCTTTTTCTTTCAAAGTTGGCCAATAGTGACATTTGTTGCAGTTCTTGGAAATTATTCTCCAACCCTGGCAAGGTATCATCGACCATGCCCAGGAGTCTTATCTCTGGATGCTATGTTGTGGGTCCCTTGTCAACAACAAGGACTCATTCCATGGCTTGCAAGAGGCTGTTGTCCGGTAAGTTTTTTTTTCCGCCTTTATTTGACATATCTAATTTGCCTACAGCCACAAGTTCACCGGTACCATCGCATTCAGTGCTCCTCGTTTTCAACCGTCTTTCGCCTCGCACTTGCTCCTTTCTTTCACAGAGCGGGTTCTCATTGGACGTTGCCCCCTTCGTTTGGCATTTAAGGATATGCTCGCACAGGCCTGTGACCTTGGTCGTCACTCTGACATATTTCTCTTGACAACTGACAAGGAGGGCGCCCTCACTTGCTCAAGGTTTGCATGGGCTAATTTGGAGGTCCGTCCTTGGGGTAACCACCTGCCTATCCAATGCAGTGGTTGTGGTTGGGCTAATTCTTGGAGGTCCGCCTATGTCAAAGGTAGCAAGGACAAGTCTTACATTTTTGAGTGCAAAAATGACTCTTGCAATGTAAGCCATACATTCTCTCAGCCACCAGGGTCCACAGTACTATATTCTGGTAGGAAGAATGGTAGTACTTGGTTGGATATTCCTTTGGTGACAGAGTTTGCTTGATTTACATCTTTTTCTTCACAATTTGTCTTACATTTTGTCTTACATTGTACCTTGCTCATGTTATCATTTGATTAGTGTCTGAATCTTGAGATTTGATATATAAGCTAATAGCATTAAATATTTATGAGTCGGTCAGATATATACTTAGATCATTTTGTGGTGATTTGAATCATGTGACCTCAACTTAGTCACCTGATGAACATGTGATCGTGTTTTGATCATGTGACATGGTTGGTTGATCTGTTGTCAAGGACTGGTTACACTTTCTGCAAACTTGTATTGGCCTACGTTCTCAAAGAATTTTTGCATATAATGGCTGACTGGACACTTGTATTCAAGGCTATTTTGGATGAACACAAGATAGCCTATGTTTCTGCCAAAGGAAATGCAACCAAGAGGGCTACAATCCTCAAAAGCATCAAGGATACTATTGTTCAATCTGACCAGTCAAAGGATCCTTCTACCATGCTTCCTGACAAGAATCTTCATAAAGTAAGTTTTCTATGTGATTGTGTCTGCATTTATCTAATTTTATAGGCTATTCGTACATATTATTTGCGGTTCCTCGAGGATGACGAGGATGGTGACAATGAGCAAAAAATCATAGAGGGAGGTCCTAAACTCATGACTGGTCCAGGCATTGTCACTGTAGACATGGTCAGAGACCGTCAGGATGATAAGCCTCTGGATGCTGCAGCTTTCAAGAGCGAATTCTCGCCTTTTGATGTCGCTCAGAAATTGTTCAAAGAAGAAATTGGGGAGTATGACAAGAAGCACCGTGACACCTCAGACCTAAGGTCCATGGGGACAAGGACAAAGCTGGTCCGGTCTTGGTACAATGCTCTGTCACCATCTGTGCTTGAGGAGCTCAGACAAGTGGCAGACAAGTGGAACCAGGAAGGTCCTCATTCTGACGCCAAGGACAGGTATTTTTTTTATGCTACATTTATATGTTTCTTAAATATTCATGTGTATCTACAGATACTGTAGCCGTCACCAGAAGAAAATCATGGAGGACTTCATAAAGATGGCAGGAAGAACTATGGGTTTGCATGTTGTGATTCTCGCAGCTCATGATAGAGGGGAGGGGAAAATGCCTGGAACGACCATGTCAGTGATATTTTTTGCCATTGACATTACTATTAATAAATTTTTGGTGTAGCTGGGAATCCTGTCCAAGGAAGGCAAAGAAAACTTTTACTTTGTCTTCAAAAGAAAACAAGAAATGGGCAGGAGAGTCACAAGACCGACTTGCTGATTGGCTGAATGAAGCCGAGTACAGTAAGTTTTGGATTTGTACTTAATTTAATCACTAATGATCTTGTGGCAGCTGAGGACCATGAGGACAGATCTGATGAGGATGATGAAAAGGGGCCTGATTTGACAGTGCAAGTCAATGATGAGGGCTATCCTTGCCTACCAACAGGCTTTGAATCACTCATACTCAAGAACCAGCAGAAGGTCATACAGCAGGTGTTTCAAAAGTCTTACGGTTATTCATTTATATTTTCAAAGTAATGTATTTTTGTGACTGATTATATTCAATAGCGCTTATCACAAACCACCCTCGGGCTGCAGTCCCATGGGGTCATATCACCCAAGATCCAGACCATTACCTTGACATGGACTGTATTCCTCGGAATGTCGTCATCAAGGATCCTTCTCACCTGCAAAAGGAAGCCATCAGCATGATTTATTCACTTTGGAAATCTCGTGCTAACCACAATAAACCAATTGTATGGTTTGTTGGGTATAAGGAAGGTGACTTCTACGATTCACTGGCTAAGAGGGCAGATGTCAGTCAAAAATCAAGGAAAAGTCGAAATTTTGTTGAGGTAACATCAGATGAGGACCAGGTACTGAAGAAGGCTGCCCAAGCAGATCTTTCTTCTGACGAAGAGGAAGACTTGGCAATGCATCATAACTACACTCCAGTCTCTTTCCAATTCATGCCCAAAATTCCATATGAATGGTGACTTGGTCAGTTATCTTCAGTCGCTCTCTACCCTCCCATCATACCATCAGCTCTTGGCCACAGTTCAAAAACTTTCCGACACCGTAAGTATAATTTACTACTTTACATTGGTGAATTAAATTTGACTTGTATTTTAAAGCAAACTCTAGATACTAAGGGCAAGGCTAGGAAGCAACATCTTCCTGTCTGGGTGTCTTGGACGTGGTCTGAGGCATATCTGCCTCAAAATATTCACAATGATGTTCAGTCGTCCTCTGTGGCTTTAGAGGAGCTAGAGAACTATATCATCAAATCACGTGGTTGGGGTATGATTGTCATCCTGGGACTTGGTCTCCTCCTACGTGAGTGTTGCCGTGCTCAGGAGTATGAAGCGGATGAGGCTGGAGATGATGTACCTCAATATTTGGGCAACTCCATCCTTGGCATCCAGGTAGGGGAGAAGATTGAGGAGGCAATTACCAGAATCCAGGAGAAGGTTGACACAATGCTGCCAGATGGTAATGAGAAGCTGATGACAGTGAGCGAGGAGGTTCATATGAGGCGTCTGGAGAACAAAAGGCAGGTGAAAGAGAGGAGGGAGGCGGAGTGGGCCAAAGTGGTAGAAGAAAAGAAGGTAGCTGAGGAGAAGAGGCTTGCTGAGGAGAAGAGAGTTGCTGAGGAGAAGAGAGTTGCTGAGTCGCCTCAGAGGGTCAAGAAGGCAAGCAACACTAATACTGGAGGAAAAGGAAAAGGTAAACGACCAGCAACAGATCTGAATGATTCAGCCATGAAAAAGGTCAAGACATCTGCTCCTCCTGATGCTCCTCGTCGTTCTGCCCGAGAGAGAGTAGCTTCAAAGAAGTATAAGGACTAAGATACTTTTATTAGCACAGCACCTTACATTTCCCTTCTTACAGTTTGATGTCATATCTACTTCAATTTTCATGTCTATTTTGAGTAACATTGATGTTAGCAAAGACAATACTCTGTGTTGTATGGTCAATATAATTTACAAAGGTCTTTATACTAGGTCTATGTACCTATATAGTACACTTTATTGGCCGACCCACTGATTACTTATTGGCCTATTAGGCCTGCCAGTTTATACAGTTTGTAGTGTATGGCAGGCCGGGCTGCTGATATTATGCAAGCCTAGCAGGCCAGCCACCCTATGCGATATGCAGCATATTGGCGGCCGGCCACTGATATCATATTGGCCCAGTGGGCCAGCCACACTATGCGGCATGCAGAATATGGGCGGCCGGCCACTGATATCATATTGGCCCAGTGGGCCTACCACCCTATGCAACATGCAACGTGAGGGCGGCCGGCCACTGATATCATATTGGCCCAGTGGGCCTGCCACCCTATGTGACATGCAGAATATGGGCGGCCGGCCACTGATATCATATTTCCCCTCTGGTAAGCCTAGTAGACTTTTTCAGTTATTATTTAAATTATTCCATGAGAGATATATCTTTTATTACCGGAATGAGTGTGTCTATACTGTAATCTCATTTCATATTACAGAATTTCTTGTTTCAGCTGTATAAGTAGCAAACAATTATCATTTTCTATATGATGTACAAGGCCTACAGTCTCATACATCAGTCATCAGCAAAAGATAGATTTTCAATATGGGACATTGGCCTGAAAGGTTTTGTGCAGATATATGGTAGATATCATTTTTAGTCTGGGGCATCGGCCTGCACAGGAGTTGCAGAGATATCATTTTCACTCTGGGGCATCGGCCTGCAAGGTTCTGCATGGCCAGCCCACACAGCACTTGCATAGGCCGGCCGGTGTCCTGTACACCAGGTTTTGCAGGCCAATGTACATGTCCTATCAACAGGTTATGCAGTACTATATGACTGAAAGGTGTGATTCAAGGTCCTAACTATGGTAACTGTAGGGAACATTCAGGCCCTCACAGTGCATATGTTAGGCTTATTCTCACACATCACATTTCCGCATTTTCCAACCCCAGTGTGGGAATTACCCCACAACACCAAAAACATCGCCCATTTTGGGAATCTCCACAATTTCAATTATTCCCACATACCTCCCACCTCACTGTAGTTTCACCACCACACCACAATGGATCCCCCTTCATATATAAGTAGTAGTTTAGTATATACATGTATAACATAATGTAATAGACCGCTTTTGGTGTATATTTGTGTACCTGCTCCTCCTCTAGGGCCCTTTTGACATAGGGTAGGTTACAAAACAATTTCGCATTTTTGCCCCTTTGATGGGAAGGTGTTCTGAGATGCTCAGAACATGTTTTTGAGTATATATGAGTAGATTCCCATCTTTATTTCACCCCCTGAAGCGTCCTACATTAATATATGTAGCACATATGTAAGAAAACACAGAATATGTTCCCATTTAATTATTGTTAGGTGAATAGACTTGTAAAAATCAATCCCAGCATCTATTCAACAATAGGAACAATGTATCAGGAGCCCAGGACCATAGGGTAATACCCTGTTGCATGGTGTGCACCCCCTCTCCTGGTGGTTCACCCCCTGTGAAAATTTTTCCTGTAGGACCGGACCTTAATTGCGGTGAGGGGTCTATTTCTATGTATATTTAGAGTAGATTTATCATACAGCTTGCCAAGTACACACATAGAATCCTTCTACAGGAACAAAAACATCGAAAATCGCATTTTTGACATTTTTAATGTTTTTTAGTGTCTTACTCTTGTGTAATTAATCCAGCCTGCTCTAATATATTCAGTAGTACATTCATACATATGTTCTATGTCAAGGATCAGCCCTACATAGGGCGCAAATATGATATCTGGTGTACAGGAGGTATTTCTACTGATAAATGGCTTACATAGTAATTAAGCCTGTGATAAGCGATCTGATACCTGTGATACCTCTCATATATGTCCCTGATGATATATTTGAAGATTTAGAAAGATCCATGAAGGACTGGCAGAATGACAAGTAAAATGACATATGTGTGAAAAGTGACAATTGTTATTTTATACACAAAGTCACATTTATATATGATATAGGCCGAAGATTTCATTAAAAATATGTAGGATACATAGTAGAATACTAAAGAAACCTCTACTACATACTGCCCTGAGGCTAGAGGATTGTGAAAGGAATGTAGTGTATATTTGAGTTGATTCAGCATTAAAGTCCTACTGCTGCCCAACTGACCATTTTCGATGTTTTAGGTTTTTGAACTTTCTCACACTCCATTTCTTATCTATTTCACTCCCTCAGCACTCAATTCTTGTTTTATTGTCTAGATAATTTAGATATAAGTTACTGGTTGCATTAAAAATATACTCCAGGTGTCTGATTATTTAAATTCAATGTTTTGAAGGTATGGTCCCCTTATCAGTAGAATTAACAAGTACATATACTACCTCAAAACTCCGGCCTAGTTCTCAATGATCTTTGGTACATAAAGCACACATATATGCCCCACTAATGGTCTATGAGCATGCTGGACCATTTGTACCTAGGAAAGGTATTGCAAAACATCAAAAATGTCAAAAATGCGATTTTCCTTATTTTTGTTCCTGTTGAAGGATCCTATAGGTTTCCTGAGGTAGCTAGGTGGTCAATATACTACAAATGTACATAGAAACACACCCCTTACCCTCCTTGAGGTCCGGTCTTGCAGGAAAAAATTTCACAGGGGGTGAACCACCAGGAAAGGATATGTATGCTGCATCACAGGGTCTTGTCCTATGGTCCTGGACTCCTGATACATTATTACTACTGTTGAATAGATGCTGGGGATAAAATTTTCATGTACATCCATCCATGAATCAATACATGGGAACATATCTTATGTTTTCCTATATATATGCTATATCTATTGATGTAGGGCGCTCCAGGAGGTCAAACAAGTGGAGTAGATTCTTCATATACACTAATAAATATGTTCTGAGTACCATAGAACATCATTCTATCAAAGGGGCAAAAGTGCGAACATGTTCTATACTCTGGGCTATGTTAAAAGAGCTCTGGGGGAAGAGCAGGCTCACAAATATACAGAAAAAGCGGTCTATTATATTATATTACATATATATATACCAAACTACTACCTATATATGAAAGGGGATCCATTGTGGTGTGGTGGTGAAGCTACAGTGAGGTGGGAGGTATGTGGGAATAATTGAAATTGTGGAGATTCCCAAAATGGGCGATGTTTTTGGTGTTGTGGGGTAATTCCCACACTGCAAAATGCAGCAATATGATGTGAGGTAACCAAGATTTGTAAGCTGGCAAGTGCCACAAGCTTCCATGAATGATTCTCCTAGTGATACATCACAGCTGGACAATGGATAGTCACACATAGTTATGTATATCAATTTATGGATCATTGTCCTGTTTGGATGTATGAATATGACAGCATAGGCTGGCAACGTTGAACATTCACGAGTTCGATGTATGTGTACGTACAACTATATTCGACAACTCCGTGAACTTAAAATAGCACTAAGCTTTGTGTAACGGAGTCACAGCAACGACTCAATAGCATCGCGACATCATCATTCTCACTCCTGTCTAAGTAGGTTATTGCTCTCATTTATTCTCTAACTACCGTTATTGCGTCTGGCCTCTTGGCCGAGGCACCTGCTACCTGTTTACACCCTCACTAGTTGGACTACCGTTTTGCCCTGGTCCCCGTAGTATAAAAGCTGTACCTAAGCGTAGCATTACAGCAGCATATTTTGAACCCCAATAGTAGACTTTGATCCTGTCATTTCGAGTTTGAATACCTCTTCTCTTGTGCCGCTACCTTCGAGCTTTGTCAGCTAAACAGCTAGCGTCACATCTTTTTTGACATACCTATAGTCTACCCGACTCTTTAAAAACTCTTCTTCTCTTCTCTTTGTCGACTCTGGAACCAACGGTTAGGCCCACCGAAATGTACCACTCGACAAACAGACAAAACAATGCCTCCTCGCTACCCCCTATGATCCCAACATACCACAATGACCACCAGTGCGCAAAATGCACTGGAAACCTGCAGTGAGTCATCACTGACCTCCATTTCCTCCAAACACAACACCTCGACGGTGGAGACGTCGAAAGACTCTCATGTCGAAGGTCCTGTCCTCAGACCCGCCCGCTTGTATAGCGACTGTGGTACGGACGAGAGCAGATACTCCTCAGCCTGGTGCTGAGGACATGTCTGCTGGTGCTTTAGACACCGGGGAGACCCCAAGTAGCTACAGGACATCGGTAGCCCTGAGTCCTGCTTCTGTAATAAAAACATTAGAAAATCCGTTCGTCAGTTCAAGTGAATCATCGAGTGACTCAGAGGTGGACGCACCTTGGAAAACGGTGGAACAACAACATAAGAAGTTGAAATGAGCCAAAGCCGCAAAACAGCATGCTAGGGTTGATCTGGTGAAGGAGGCTGAGACCCGCCTCACCCCAGATGAAAGACAATGCATCCTCGAAAGGAAGCGTGCTGAAGACACCGCTCAAGCGGAAGAACATACCTTGACCTCACAAGAGGAAGGTCCATCCAAAGGAAAGGAAGTGGACCCGTGCAATTGGGGTGGGGCCAACCTTGAGGATGGTGAACTGGACGTAGAGGCCCAGAGGGAGGCTCTGTCCAACTGGGAACGCACCCGAGACTGGTCTAAGACCATCCCTAGGGTGGCCCCAGATAAGTCCATCAATGAGGACCACCATGGAACTGGTGACCTGGTCCAAGCTGCAGTCAAGGCAGCTGAAGATCGAATGGCTAAAAACTACGAAAGTCAGCTTCAATTGTTGCGTGATGAGTTAAGAAAAAGGGATGTACCTCCAAAGAAGAAGTGGGTGTCGTCCAAGCGCGTCACTATCCAGGAGGATGACAATCCTGTGAGACACATGGTTAGAAAGGCAGCAAACAAGCTGCCCAGAAAGTCGGTGTCCAGGGAGACCCCTCCTACCATGGATGTGGCTGCTCAGATCGCCCTGAAGAGTTATCTAGGGCATGCTTTCACTCACATAGAGCCAAAACGAAAGAGCCATAAGAAACGAGACAGAAAGAAGAGAAAAAACTCACCCAAGGAATCCTCTTCCTCCTCTAGCACCTCAAACCTGTCTGAATCCTCGTCCTCCGAGACAATAAGCTCGTCATCGAGCGAGACCAGCAAGAGCTCATTGACAAGTGAGGAAACATCCTCATCTGAAACCTCAGACTCAGATGACAGAAGGTGGAAGAGATGCGCTAAGAAACAAAAGAATAAGCAAAAGAAGTCCTCTTGCAAGAGGAGTACATTGAAATCCATCCCACCTACAGAGTATGATGGTGCAGAGGATTCTAGAGCGTTCCATCGGTTTATAACCGAGGGAACAGTGTACCTAGAAGACGGAAATGTCAGACGTGAGCGCCAGGTATTCACATTGTCAAGGTTTTTGAAGGGCAAGGCCCATGACTTTTACCTGAGACAAGTGTCACATAACCCTGGTCAATGGAAGTTGAATGAATTCTTTACCGAGCTATTTAACTACTGTTTCCCGCTGGATTACAGCATGAAACAACGTAAGAAACTCTACTGATGTTATCAGGGAGACAAGAGGGTACGGGACTACCTTTCCAAACTCAACGAGTTGTGGATGATGATAGGAAATGTACCTGAGCGTGACCGGGTCGTCAAATTCTGGTTTGGGCTGAACCCAAGCATCCAGAATGAATTGTACAAAATGAGACTCAACCCAGAGGTATCGTCCCTGTCAAAGGTCCAGAAAACTGCTGAGATCATTGAGCTGGCGAACTCAGCATCGTCGTCTCGAACTAGAGAAGATGGATCCAAGGGAACAAAGAAATCTGGAAAGGATAAGCCAGACCGACACAACAAGAGGCCTGATGGAACAGCTCACCTGAATAACCCCTCGGGGTCCAAAGACAAACATGGTGCCCCGAAAGCTGACAACAACCACTCGTCTAAAGATCGAGGCCGATCAGACCAAGCAGGTCAGAATCAGCGGCATGAAGGCCAGCCTAAAGAGCATAAGTTGAGTAAAGAAGAACATGACAAGCTCATGTCAGAAGGAAGGTGTTTTGTCTGCAAAGAGATGGGACACATGTCCTGACAGTGCCCGAAGAAAAGGACAGTCCCATCAACGGGAAAGGACAGACCTCCCGGCATACCCAGTTATGGGATGCATGTCGACTTTGAAGAGATGGAGTGTCTCAGAGCGCTCGCAGAGAGCACTGAGGTGATCCCAGACATCCTGGTGGGCAGTATGAGCCTGAGTTTGGAAAGTGAGACAGAGAAATCCAAATGTACCTCGGGAATCACAGATGCCCCATTAGGAGACCCATTGGCAGATCATGCAGGAGAGGTGTTAGCTCGCCATGCACCCTACCCTGGGGATGATCTATCAAACGAGAAAACATTCTCAGGTCAGTGTTTTGTGGTGTACCAAACGACGGACACTCACCATGTCATCATGGATGGGGCTAGGAGACTGGAGGATGACTTACTTGTGCCATCTGATCTTCTTGCCAACCCCAAGTTCTGCCTAACAGACTGGTACACTTCCCATCTCGCCAAGCAGTTTGAAATGGATTGGGGCCTCATGTGATTAATGATGTCAAAGGAGCCTATGGGCGATCCTATATCCCGAAGGATAAGTGAGATCCTCAATAGTGAGACAGAGTTTCTGGGAATACACTCACCTAGACGGTTCACCTGTGAGCGAACTTCTTTCAAGGATGAGGTGTCCTTTGAGATCCATGATAAGGACCTACAATTAAGGCTATGGGCAAATGATGCCTACCTAAGAAATCCGAAGCTTAATGTCACGCATTGGTACCAGGAGAGACTGATGAAGGCTTACTGAAACCTGGAAACCTTATTGAGGGAAAAGGAACTTGAAACTGAGTTCAACATGCTCCGGATTCTTGAAGGGGAGCTGCTGAGTCCATTGGATTGTGCCCTTGAAGAGGTAGCGCATCACTTGTTCGTGATGCCGGACATTAAGTTTGCTGAAACAAAGAATCAGTATCGGCTCATTGAGCTGAACGGCCAGCAAGTCGCACAGGGCGCTTGCCCTGCAATACAACGAAACTCAGCAACCATGCACGATTTTAAGCACCTCGTCCCTAAGCCAATCGTAATAGTGGTCCACATCAATGGGCGACCTGCTCGAGTCCTCATCAACACAGGCTCACTGGCGGACTTCATGTCTACATCGCTGGCAGATCAGCTTCGTGTGAAGAAGGTTGAATTGGAAAAACCACTCACCATTCAGCTAGCCGTCCAAGGCTCCTGGTCAAAGGTGAACTTTGGAACCAGTGTGAGCCTGAGCTATCAGAAGATCAAGGAGACGCGATTCTTCGATATAATTAACTTACAGCATTATGACTTGGTGCTGGGGACACCATTCCTGTTCCAGCATCAAGTGATGGTGGGGCTGAACCCACCCAGAGTAGTGATCGGGAGTGACCCCCCTCTCCCTATAAAGGGAGAACAAGTGTCAGTGCTGGAGTCTCGAATGGCCGAAGCCTATGAAGAGAATCTGGAATGCACCAGAGAAGAACTGCAGCCGACTCGCTCATCCACTATGTGCTAAGGCCAGCAAGACAGGATTACCACCCCTGCAGGCGATAAACCATACGATCCCATTGATCGACACTGAAAAGATTTATAAGTGGAGACCATCAAGGTGCCCTGAGCCATTGAGGCCCCAATGGGGCGAAAAACGAAAGGCTTACCTAGCCTCAGGGCACTGGCACATGACCAGCGTGGGTAACACTGTGCCCATGCTCTTCATACGCAAGCCAGGGCATGGATAAACTGAGAACGGTCATAGACCTGCATGAGCAAAACACTAACACAAAGAAGTTATCGTCACCCTTACCAGATATCGACGGCATCCTATGACAGGTGGCTCATAAGCAGTATAGGTCCATCATCGATGGCCAAGATGCCTATGAGCAGATACGGATTGTGCCAGAGCACGTGGACAGGTCCGCAGTGACAACGCCTGACTGGGAACATGGTCAGCAAAGTGTTACAACAAGGCGATTGCAATGCCCCTGCCACTTACCAGGCCTTGATGAATCATCTGTTTGGGGAATACATCGGCAATTGGCTCGATGTATACCTCGACGACTTGATAATATATTCAGATTCCCTAGAGGAACATGTGTGGCACATCAAAATGGTGCTTGGCATACTAGAATGAGAGAAACTTTACCTTAGTGAGGGTAAGCTTCAATTCCTCTGCAAGGAATTGAAGGTGCTTGGACGTGTTGTCAATGATGAGGGCATTTGGATGGACCCTGACAAGGTTGACTGAATCCTGAACTGGAAGACACCAGTAAATTGCGATGCCCTGCAAAGTTTCTTGGGCGCTGTTGGGTTTCTGGCAGACGACATTCACAACGTCTGCATTCCCATGGGCATCCTGTCTGAAATCATGGGTGATACAGTCCCATTCCATTGGGAGTTCACCCACCAGCGGGCGTTTGATGAGATTAAGCGCTATATAGACCATTGTAAGGATCATCATCGTGTGCTGCTTGAATATGGCAAAGACTCACTATATGGCTCATGACGGATGCTAGCGCCAAGGGTGTCTCCATGGTCGTGGCCCAAGGTGTGGATTGGTGATCCTCCAAGGTGGCTGCTATGTACAGTGCGAAATTGACTTCCGCACAGCAGAACTATGCTGTGCACGAACAAGAAATGTTAGCTGGCGTGGAAGGACTGCTGAGGCATCGGGATATCTTACAAGGCGCATGCTTCGTCTGGCTGACAGACCACAAAGGACTGGTGCACCTCCTCAACCAATGAGAGGTTTCTGGCCGGCAGGCCCACTGGTTTGAGAAGCTGGGGGAGTTTGACTTTGAAGTCAGATACATCCCGGGTGAGGAGAATATCTTACCTGACGCCCTTTCCAGAATGTACTCCTATGATGAACCAGGTACTGTGCATGCAGAGAGCGAGTTTGTCACCCATGACAACCAGGATGGGGTGCACCCACCCACCCTGCGTGCCATAGTGTCCATGCTGGTCCTAGTGGGAGCAGAGGCAGAGGCCATCTCACCCGCATTGTTGGTAAGAAGGAGTGCTAGGCTGTGCACCAAGCATGACCTGACACCTGGCTTGGTAAACCAAGAGCCCAGGCATCCTGCACCTGGCAGGGCAAACCAACAGCCCAGGCGGTCTGCACCTGGCGTGGTAAACCAAGGACCAGGGCATCCTGCACCTGGCGTGGTAAACCAAGGACCAGGGCATCCTGCACCTGGCATGGTAAACCAAGGGCCAGGGAATACTGCACCTGGCATGGTAAACCAAGGGCCAGGGAATACTGCACCTGGCATGGTAAACCAAGGGCCAGGGAATACTGCACCTGGCATGGTAAACCAGGCGCCCAATTGTCCTGCACCTAGCATGGTAAACCATCCCCCAATCACGGAGGAGGGATACTCACCTGAAGGGAGACGACACTGTCCACAAAAGGAGGTTCCTCCAGCTGAGACTGGTTGTCCCGAAATGGCGGCCGAATTCACTAAGCAGGTGGCAGGAAGTTTCGTTCTGCGTGGCCCATGGGAATGAAAGGAGGGGGAGGATCCTGGTGAAAAATTAACCAAACTGTCAGTATCTACCTCCACAAAGGAATCCCCACTCCCTGAGGAGGCAGAAACAGACTCACCAGTGCCTCCACCATGGTATCCTGAGCAGGACGAACTGATAGCAGGGATGATAAACCACTATCAGGAGGATCCATTTTTCAAACGAATTCTAGACTCACCTAGTTCTTATTGGAACTTCGAAGAAGTGTCCAGATTGTTGCTGTGCATTCCAGACCTAAGGACTGATGGAAGAAGCATCCGGGAAATAATAATATCCCAGGTGCACTCATTATTAGCTCATCTAGGAGTGCAGAAGACACTAACTTACCTGTGGGACCACGTATGGTGGAAATCCATGGTGGCCGACTGTCAACTCCTTCTGCACATCATGTGTGACTTGCCGAAGGATGAAACCATCCAACCAGAAGCCCTAAGGGCTGCTCCACCCACTACCAGTGCCCACCAAGCCTTGGGAGTCCATCGGAATCGACTTTGTGGGACCCTTGCTGATGTCAAAAGACAGAGATGGTGAGTATGACGTGATAACCGTAATTATTGACTGACTCACCTCAATGGTACACCTGGTACCCAGCTGAATCAACTACACTGCGAAGGAAGTAGCAGAGTTAGTATTTGACGAGGTATACAAACACCACGGCTTACCTAGGTCGATTGTAAGCGACTGAGATGTACTCTTCATGAGTGCGTTCTGGACTGACTTGAATCAACTGCTGGGTGTGAACCAGCAGATGTCCAGCACTGTACCATCCGGAGTCTGATGGCGCCACCGAGAGAGTGAACCGAACTGGTCGTCCAGATGCTGAGGTCAGTTATCAGTCCCAACCAGGCTGATTGGGTCGCAAGGTTACCTGCAATTGAGTTTGCTATCAATACTGTGAGTTCAGAGTCAACCTTACTCTCACCTTTTGAAGCTAACACTGGCTGCACCCCCAGGGCCATGGTGTGGAATAATCCAATGAAGGATGAGTAACCAAGCATAAGGGTATACCTGCAGAAGAGAAAGCAGGCAATGATGGCGGTGCATGACTCCATGCTGCAAGCGCTGTGTCAAACAAACACGTAACGCGAATAGGAAGCATCAGTCTTGCCCGTTTAAGGTAAATGACTTGGCGTATGTGTCGACAAAGAACTTGTCCTTGCTGAAGGGACTGGCGCGTAAACTAACACCCAAGTATATTGGGCCCTACCACTTGATCAGGGACTATGGTAACAATTCATTCCTGGTTGACTTACCCAACAGGCTTCGGCAACAAGGGATCCACCCTGTGTTTCACTCTTCTCTACTTCGGATCCATGTTCCCAACAATGACTGTTTGTTCCCGGGGCGCATGGACAACCAAATATTTGAGTTTGAAGGAGAACGAGAGGTGGAGTGGCAGGTAGATCACATCCTGTCCCACAAGGGCGCAAAGGAGGATGCTATCTTTGAGGTTAGATGGACAGCTGGGGACATCACCTGGCTCACCTATGAGCAGGTGGCAGACTTAGAGGTGCTAGGTGAGTACCTAGATTTACTTGGACATGCTAATATTTCAGAATTAGTGGCTGGACATGGTACGCTTCCCCAAAACGACCCGCGTATTGACGTCAGGCTCGTGTCGCTAGGAGAAAAATCTATAAGTCCCCCGTCCAAATCCCCAGCTCCCTCCTCTACCAACCAACATCCCCATCCCTCACACTCGTGGTTCGACAACAACGACATCCCTCTATATGCCATGTCCATCACCCCTGACAATGGACATCTGCTCTACTTCTCTGGCCACGGAAAGGACATCCTCGTTGGTAACCCAGAGAATGACGAGGACTCTCACCTCATCACCTGTGAGCAGCTGAAGCTCTACATCGCAGTACTCTCATGCCCTGCGCAACAAGGCTCCCAACTCCCGTCCCCCCTGCCCCTTGGGCTACGAGTTCTTCGCCCACGCCTTTAATAGTGAGGGCTTACCATCCACCACATCGTACCTTGATGTTACCAGCCTCAGTCATCAGCACGGGTGCTGCCTTGGAACTAGCTGATATCATCGGCGAGGAGGAGGAGGCTGAGCACACCCTGTCATCCACCTGCATGGCGCAGGTAGAGAAAATGGTGTGGCATACGGCGCTGAGCACATCCCACCAGTGGGATAGAATGGAGGCACATTGACCTGCACCAAATTGGTCTGGTGCATGGCTGACTAATACTCTGCTATGAGCCCCCACCCAACATTTTTTTTCGGATTTAATCTCCCAAGCACTCAGCTCAAAAAATACAAATTTCCCTTCGAATATTCACCTGAACAAGAAAACTAATATTTTCAAAGATTTAATTTTGGATTCAGTTTCATTTCAAATAGCCCAGGAATGACTCAGCAAGAACCTCTTGCGTGTCAGGTGACTGCCAAAAATATTTCCTCTACAAATCAACCTGTGGGAACTCACAGGAAACTTGAAATAATATGTTGCAATTTTGGCTTCCAGCTGAAAAATATAATGAAAAATCACCAAAAATATTGCACACCAGACCCATAAATTACATAACCATTTGTCTAGGCCCTTTAGGCCTCAGCCACAGGACATCACATGACCCAGCAAAATATTACTACTATTACTTAATACTTTCACTATTTGACCCCTCAAAGCTGACTCAGAGATTACACCCCTCTATTTCATCAGACTTAAGTAATCCTCACTTAATTTCGTGGGAAGATGGTAGCACAGCCACTGATTTCGTGTATATAAGGACCCACATTTCGGTTGAAATGAGAGCAGTTTTACGCCCCCAGTTTGCATCTGTAAGGTGTGAGCCAAGTCAGATACAGTGTAAGCTGTTGAAGATTGTAGGGTGAACCTCTGCAAGATGTCAGTAAAAGTGTGAGTACGCTGTGCTCAATGACCAGCAGACCTGGTTCTGTTCCATTTGTCAGTTTCATCATTGTCATGCACATTTCTCCGAGTTTTCTTTGTTTTACCAACTTGCATATTCCAGAATCTCTGTGTTTGTCTCTTTCGTCCATCTAAGGCTCAGAGCAGCTTAGTGGGGAGATTTCAGGAGTTGATAATGGGAAGCTTGACCTTACTCATCTGAGTAGTGATACTGAGCCAGGGTTTTCATTGTCACGAGGCTTTAGCTATTAAAAGGGGACTTGGTGCTGAACACCAAGGACATCCATTCCTGATTCTGTTTAATACTCATCATGAGTTCCTTGGCAGCAGGTTCAATATTGCGTGGAGTCTGGAGAGCAATTGATCAGTCCTGACCTTTGATCCTACCTGCTTGTGCTTTGGGAGTGACCTTTATTGCTTCGCACAACTTTCTGGTGGTGCTGTTGCTGTGGGACAAGAGCTTCAAGTGATCTTCTTTGACGTTGTTGTTATTATTCTGTTTATTTTCTTCATTATTGTTGTTGACATTGTTTCCGTGTCCTGCACATCGTCGAGTTGACTGCTCACTGCTGACCTCACAGATATTCTGCCCACTGATTGTATCTTCGAGCATTGCTGAACAGCCACCCACGAGCGACCACATTATCAGTCATTGGTATTTGTCTGAATCACTGACCGTGGAGATATTTGATTTTATAGGTGGTTATCTATAGAACATCTATCTAAGAAGACAGCGTCGGGCGATGCAACGCAAGGAAAAGAACTTTGGGAGAAAGGTTGACCAGAAGCTGCGAAAGAAGGGGTTAGGAAAGGTTCGTAAGGAAGCTGACCAGCACACTACATACCTGGCTGGTCCTTCCACCCTTGCAGCCAACCACGTCGAAGAAGAAATGGCCGTCAAGGCCTAGGGCCTGACTGCTGGGGGATTCGAGGAAGACAGATGTCTCCCTGGAGGGGGAGATGTAACAGAGTCACAGCAACGACTCAATAGCATCGCAACATCATTATTCTCACTCCTGTCTAAGTAGGTTATTGCTCTCATTTATTCTCTAACTACCGTTATTGCATCTGGCCTCTCGGCCGAGGCACCTGCTACCTGTTTACACCCTCACTAGTTGGACTACCGTTTTGCCCCAGTCCCTGTAGTATAAAAGCTGTACCTAAGCATAGCATTACAGCAGCATATTTTGAACACCAATAGTAGACTTTGATCCTGTCATTTCGAGTTTGAATACCTCTTCTCTTGTGCTGCTACCTTCAAGCTTTGTCAGCTAAACAGCTAGCATCACACTTTGCAATCTACATATAACAGCGAACATGTGCACGCTTTGATTCAAGTTTTCTTCCACTAACTTGTTCTCTATTCATTGGCATCAATTTCAATCATAACTTATGAGCCAAGTCTCAGATGATCCCAGTTGATGGCCACTGATCAATTTTGCATTTAACTACAATTATTGTGTAGGTCCATTGAAAACAGTTCAGATAATATTGGCGATGTTCTCACTCAATCGCTGATTTGGATTTCGCAGTTGCATCTTCTGTTCTGGTGGTAAATGACTGGGGTGAGCAATATCATAGTAAATTCACGAGGGAATTGCTGGTGTACTTATTGTATCCTCTGAGTTCAGTGCTGACGTCTGGACAAGAGGTATGTCGATGCCATCACTGGAGCAACCATCTCATTGAAAAAACGGTCTTATAGTTTGATCTAGTCTGGGTGAGCAGCATCCCATATCATCGTGGACAATGTAAAATTTTCAGGACAGTCCCAACCCTGGTCCCTTATCATGGTGCTATATTTATGTGTGTGCACCTTTGATAATTGGCTGTTGATGAGCTGTGTTAACTTAAAATGTTCTAGGTGCACTGCCTGGGAGTACTATACTGTGGGTATGTTTTCAACATCAGGGAAAACCTCCTTCATGAAATCAAGGTAATTTCAGAGAATTCCTCTTAATTCCACTGAAATAAAAGTAAACGAGATTATTCAACTCCAGTCGAAATTCCTTTGAATTCCTTTGAATTTGCTGATTGATTATCTTGAATTATCTTGAATTCAAACAATGTGAAGACACACAAACATCAATTAGATTAGAATTAAACGAGAATATCACCACCAAAAGACAGCAAAAAGATCAGCAGACTCAAAAAAGCACCAGTATGTACAAATGACTCGGAAGGTTGATTAATCTTCACCCATTGCATCAAGATCAAGGTAATCACAAGCATCCAATGAATCAGCGGGCTCTGAGCTTTCTACCGCACTAATTTTGAATTAGAGTACACAACGATAACAAATAGTGCATGAGCAAGACATACCTGACTGCCTTGTAGAGATGTGCCATCAGTACATGGTACTTCTTTTAACTACCGTTAAAGATGCATGTGAGAGTCGCTTGGTGAGCGTTGTAAACACCAATGTGGAAGGAGGAATTGAATGATTTGACTTGTGCGCCTGAGGGTGGGTTCCCGCTGCTCCAATCCCTCAATATCACGTAAATCTGAAGAGAACATTATGTAGTGAGCATACAGAGTAAGCATTATCATGAACAGCACCTACAAGCATTGCAATCAAACACACCATGGCAACAGGTAGCTCAGGCTCATTGTTTCCATCCAAGACCAAGACAAAATCCTCACAGGACTGGACACCAATTGAGTTCTTACCATCGAAAAAAGATAATCGGATGGTGTCAACCATAGACTCATCACAAAACAGTTGGTCCCCAAGGACCTTACCCTGGGTGGTGGATAAGAATAAGTCAAATGAAGAGATAGATAATGAAAAAATGAACAGACCTTGGCATCAATTGGGAAAATATACTTGTGACCCTTGATAAGGTCATCTACCTCATCACCACAGCCTTTCTTGAGTCCAAAATGAGAGACCACAATTTGATGCACAAGTTTCTTGAGATTGGTATGGAAGGAACTAAGCCATCCCTCCGGCTTGTGAGGATGTCAGTGGTGTCCAGTAACATACAAGAAGTGTACATACCACTCCAGCGAGAGCCACTGCATAATCAAAGTCATGCTTGATCCTCTTTGCTATCGCATATTCCTTATGCTTCCCGGCAGCATTATAAACTGCATCAAGAGCCATCTTGCGCTTCTGAGTGATGTTGGGAAATGCATTGTCGAAGATAGAGGCTTTCTTGAGTTCGAAGACGGCAGTCTTCAACACCTGCTGAATCCGAGTGTTCTGAGCCTTGAGGTTGATCAAGCTGTCGGCTGAGTAGACTAAATCTGTGAATATATGCCATGTAAAGGAGTGTTCAGACAACTCCTTATTGGAGGCTGGCAGTGCCTCGTCTGTTAGCTGCGACTCTGCAAATCTGGGCCTCTAGAAAACAGTATATTCATGTGAGACAGAGTGATGGGAGCGTACTAGAGTAGAACACATCACCTCAATTTCTTGGTGTGCTTCTGCTAGTTTGCTCCTTTTCTTCTTCTTCTTCTTCTTCTTCTTGCCTGGCTGCAGTGGTTTCAAGTTGGTGAATGTTGATGAAGGCTCGCAGCAATAACTTGCCTTGGAACGTTGACTGTCACGGTCAGACTCCATGTCTTTGTCAGCAAACTGCAACTCTGACTCAGACTCATCAGAAACCCCTGCTAGATGCCATCTGAAGATTATTCGACAATGTTTTGCTGGTTTGCAATAGTGTGCTAGCAGATCTAGCTGCACGAGGAGGCATAATGTAGGGAATCTTAAATAAAAGGTGTGTCATTTTTCTCATCATTCTCAATGGGTAGCTAAGTGATGACTCACCTCTTTAATCAGTTCCTTCTGGGAGGGTACTAAGTCCTCATCATCGTCTTCTGGAACCTCCACATTATCATCTGATTTGTCGGCATCATGATCACTCTCTCCGTATTCACTGACAGAGTCATTATCTTCAATTGACACTGTGACTGACTTTGGCAGCTTGCTGTTTTTCTTATTGCGGCCTTGACTTTGACCTTGACTTTGACCGTGACCGTTGACTTGATCCGCTGTTGAGTATCTCTCACACTGATCTGTTAAGCAACTACTAACCATTGTCTAACTGTTCTGCAGGTGTCTTTCGTGCTAACTTGGTGGCCGGTACTAGTGTACGGTCAAATAGAGGGGTGTAAATTTACACCTGTTAATTTACACCTGTGAATTAGTGTTGATTTACATGTGAATCTGGGAAGGGCATTTTGGGGGTGTGAATTTGGGTGAATTTGGGATTCGCATCGGGCATCTCTGTGGTGGTTCTGGGGTGGTGTATCCGTGAATTTTTGTGAATACCTATAGTGGCTAGCTCATCGAACAGACGAAGTATCATCTATGGATTGTGAAACGAAAAATAAACTACAGCTACTATCTCTTTATCTTCAAAACCTCCCCAAAACAATTCCTCTCGCAGACCCTTCAAGCCCACAGTACGGCTTCGACTTCTTTATCTTGGATGACGAGAACATCGAGGATTATGGTCCTATTGGCGTGCTGAATCAGGAACTCGAACTGCGCATGGGTCAGCGTGACAAAGGTCCCGTTTCTTTCAAGGAGTGCGGACCTAGCCTGAATGCTGTGACCGATGTGCTTGGGGGCTTCCTAGATCAATATCATGAGTCTCCAGAGACGGTACTTCTCGTCAAATGGGTGGATGACCTCACGATAGCGGCAGTAGCTGCATTCAAAACTGCCGGCATTGAAGTAAGCTCATTTTTATTGTATTGGGGCAAAAAATAACTTGCCAGCAATTCAGTTACCTTCTCGCATGACGGCAGCAAAGCCCACTGTAACCACTACCAAAAAGCGCCAAAAGCAGCCAGCAGTGCATCAGCCCCTCTCAAATTCCAATAGTATACCGAAATGCACCCATCTACAAGCAGGTCAACCCAATGGCAGGCCCAACTCTCACAATCACCCAATCTGCCACTGGAGTCATCACCTGTGCTACGAAGCCTCCTCAGAATATGGTGACCCGTGCTGCTGTTGCCCTACAACGAATTTTACGGCGCGAGTACAGTGATTCATACGAGGCCGGAAAGTATCCTGATCCAGTAACCAAAATGAAGCAACACAATCCTGCACTTGCAGAATTCAGCCCCACGGACACACTGGCTTCTTTTCGGACTCAATTTCAAGCCTACATCAAAGACGTGGACCCATTTAATTGGAAGATGAGATCGAATGAAAGCGCTCTTGACTGGTGGAAAATGTTGCAAGTAGATGAGCTAGCTAATGTTCTCGCAGTAAGTCAGAAGGGCTCCCACATCTAAGTCACAAACTAAGTATTTCAATAGCCTCTTGCAATTAAGGCCTTTTCAGTGTCTCCGACATCCATGCCAGACGAACGCACCATGTCAACGATTAATTGGCTTAACTCTCCTCGGCGAAGTAGGCAGGAAATTGGCACACTTCAAGATCACATTAAAATCCAGCAATGGCATCGTTTCGATTCGAACGTGAGTACCAATTTTCACGCACTGTGCTCAGTCTCATCAGTGACCTCACAGAAATTGAAAACACCATACAAACCTCTCGTCAAGTGGCGCAATATGGAATCCACGATCCTTGGCAAGCGTGCTGCCACTGAAGATTTGCCTGCCGCTGGTCGAACACCTCCTCCGCCTGAAGCAAGACCAATAGAATCAAACTCGGACTCAGAAGACGAGTTTGACGACGGCGCAGATTGGCTGAATGACTCACCTGCTCTTGCGGCAGAGTTCAAGACGGCAGAAAAAGGCTCGTTTGTACTTGCAGCATCCAATGGTATTGATTTACGTGCACCTTACCTACGTGAACTGCTTGATTCCATTGGGAAACAACCTTCACAGTCAGTTTCCGGGCTGACAACGAAGGCTGCTGCTAAAAACTCATCCCCGCCTGTCCCGGATGCTTCTGATTGGGACGAGTGGCCTGGGAGCACCTAATTCACCCTAATTCACTGTAGATTTGGCCAAATTCACCTGTAAATTAGCGTTAATATACAGACGTGTTAATTTACCGTGATTCACATTGGTGAATTAGACTGCCTCTGGGCGCATGGTAAATTTACCATGTGAATTTGGGACAGCCAAAATTCACTGTACACTAGCCGGTACTGATTGTAGTGCAGTTACTGTGGGTGCACGCTTACAAGTATTGGTCGTTGTCTCATTCCAGACTGAAACAAGGCATGTCAGTGACTGCTTTCTCCAATTGCCTGTACTAACTTTTTCGCTCTAAGGCCTTTACTTTGGATGACCGCTGCAGTGGTTCTTGGTGATGCACTGTGAGTCCATCACATTTTTCTTGGCCTATGGATGTACTTACTCTCTTCTGTATTGCTGGTTTTTTCACTAGTGGAATTTTGACTTGCCTGAGCCTTTCTTTGGGCATTCCACTTGTGGGCGGCTATATCTGATGGCATCAAAGACAGATGGGGACTCGGAGGCATACTACTAGTAGTGTTTGCTTCAGCTGAAGTTGGGAAGGGAAAGGTTGAGACGGTTATGAAAACTTATTGGTGGCCACTCTCTTTTTCAGGTCTGTTTTTTTTACTGTGCTGTGCCAGCGCTAGGGTCGTTGGTTTTTTTTCATCTAATGTGTGGTTACAGAAATGGCTAGAACAAGCAGAGCATCTACTAGCAGAATTTCAAGCTGCAACCGTCAACTTGAATGGTACTCCCTCTCCTCCCCTCTCAGGTTCTGCTCGCCATGTCATTGAAGAAGCTGAGGCACGTATAGCCCATGCTGATAGACAGAAAGACCAGGCAGAAGCACGTACTGCCAGGCAACAAATCCAACTCAGTTCACAGCGTGCCACCATCATTTTAGTATGTTTGTTTGTTGCCGTGCTGTCACAATCTAACCTGTTTTGAAATATGAAGTAAATTCGTGTTGTGTGGCTGCATCTTTGTACCCTTCCATGCTAAGGAAGGGAGCCTGTATCTGCTGACTACATACCTTGCGGCTGCTTCAGGATGGATGGTCCATGTAGTGCTACACAGCATTCGAGGTTAGAAAGATGCGATTTATTCAGTTCACAGTGTGTGAATCTTCACACTGGATAGCGCACTGTAAGGTTTGCACCATCTCTCTACTACCCATCACTACCTACCTACCCACCACCACTACCTACCGCCTGTTTTGTTGCCAACAAAATGATCACTTGCCCAGGTTGCACCAAAAACTTTGAGCATGCTGGATATTCCCATCACCTAGCCAAGACCATGAATCCATCGTGTGCAGCCCTATTACAACATTCTGGTCTTTTTCCTCAGTCAGAGGATGAGAATTCAGATGGTCTTGATGATGGAGATGACAATGTTGATCCTCATCATCTAACGGAATTTACAGGAGACTATTTTGGCCACTACAATGAACAAGATCTGGAATGGCCAGATGATAATGACGAAGTTGCAGCAGCGGAGCCTCCTTTGGATTCTGATGGTGAGGAAGAGGATCACAATGCAGAGGTTGAGAATGGGTGGGAACGCCCTGCAGATCCTGTACCACAGGATATTGATGTGGACGATTTTGAGGAGTGAGATGTGTTGCCACAATCACATGCAGCTGAATGACGAGAAGCAGAGAAAGCCCTTGGTCGCCAGCCCACTATTGAGAAATTTCCACGGTGCCATGCAGGTGCTCCAATACTTAACTCTGGCACTACTGCTTTCGAGTCTTATAACAATGCTCTGCAAGGTGCAGACAATGTTTGGGCTCCCTTTGTGTCTCGCATAGACTATGAAGTTGCAAAGTGGGCAAAACTTCATGGATCTGGCTCAACTGCTTTTTCAGAGCTGCTTGCAGTTGAAGGGGTGAGTCTTCATTTTCTTGGGTCATGAATGGGCCAACTTTTTAACTACATTTCTATAGCTTCATGATGCCTTAGGTCTTTCATATCGAAACACCCATGAACTCAATCAAATCATTGACCGACACTTACCATGCCGACGACCTCGTTTCAAATGTGAAGAAATCATTGTTGCAGACAAGGCATTTGATGTGTACTTGCATGATGTCATGGAGTGCGTCAAAGCCCTTTATTCAGATCTGGATTTCTTGCAACACCTCAACTTCACTCCCGAATGCCATTATGTTGATGCTGACAAAACAATCCGAATGTATCATGATATCCATACAGGAAAGTGGTGGTGGTCCATGCAGGTGAGTCTTTTGAAAAACATTCTGATTCATATTGAACTTACCACAATATCATTTAGAAAGAACTCGAAGCCGAGAAATCTGGCGCAACAGTCATACCTATCATCCTTTCCTCCGACAAGACACAGGTCACCATGTTTAGGAACAAATCTGCCTATCCTGTCTATATGACAATAGGCAACATTCCAAAGGAGATCCATCGAAAGCCATCTCAATGGGTGTGGATTCTCCTGGCCTATCTACCAACCTCAAAACTCGAACATATCACAAACAAGGCTGTGAGGTGCCGAACGGCCACAAATTTGTTTCATGCTTGTTTGCATCACATTCTGGAGCCTCTGAGAGTCCCTGGCAAGGATGGTGTTGCTATGGCTAGTGGGGATGGAGTTGTGCGTCGAGGACATCCAATTGTCACATGTTATTCCGCTGATTACCCGGAACAGTTGTTGACAACTGGGATAAAATCTGGAGAGTGCCCAAAATGTGATGTCCCACATGAGGAGTTGGGAAGTCCTGATGTTCCTGTCAATCTGCAAGACCTCGAGGCAATTGTCGCTGCATTGTCACTTGTTGATGAGGACTATGACCTGTGGAGACGAGCATGCCAGGAGCGCGGCATTAAGCCCGTCTACAAACCATTCTGGCTGGATCTCCCGCATGCTAATATATTCCAATCCATCATGCCAGATGTGTTACATCAACTCTACCAGGGTATTGTAAAGCACCTCATCGAGTGGATCAAGGAGGCATATAGCGAAGCCGAAATTGATGCTCATTGTCGTAGACTTCCCCCAAACCATAATATCCGATTGTTTCTGAAGGGTATCAGTAATCTCTCGCGTGTTAGTGGAACAGAGCACAATCAAATCTGTTGCTTCCTACTCGGCATTGTCATTGGCATACAGTTGCCTGGAAATCTCAACAATGCTCGCCTTACTCATGCTGTTCATGCCATCCTTGATTTCCTGTACCTTGCACAATACCCTTGTCGTATGGATGAAACACTGGCACTTCTTGATGATGCCTTAACACACTTTCACGACAATAAGGACATCTTCCTTGATCTTGGAATCCGCTCGAATTTCAACCTTCCGAAGCTTCATGGCTTCCATCACTATGTACATATGATAAAAACATATGGTACAACTGACAACTACAACACCGAGTACACTGAACGTTTACACATTGACCTCACGAAGGATGCCTATAGGGCTACCAACCATAAAGACGAGTATACTCAAATGACACTCTGGCTTGAAAGACGGGAGAAGATTCTATGGCATGACAACTTTGTCCAATGGTGTCTTGTTGGTGATCTTGCCCCGCAAGAAATCTTACCTCCGGACATGGATTATTGTCGCACAATCAAGATGACTAAACACCCGACCATCAAGCGTGTCCAGTTGGACCGCATTGTGCGGGAGTATGGCGCCACATTTTTCACTGAAGCTTTGGCTCGTTACATCATTGGGAGAAATCAACCTGGTTTGTCAGCAGCACAACTCGAACGAGAGGCCACTCACATCATTATTCCCTTTGATACTGTGGCTACGTTCCACAGGATCAAATTCAACTCAATCAATGCTCGGGGGATCCAGGACTCGAGTGTCACTGTGGATTCTGTCCATTGTCAACCATCACAAGAGGACAAGCGAGGGCATATGATCCCTGCGTGTTTTGACACAGTTTTGGTCAATGAAGGGGATGGCGGGACAACAGGCATGGATGGTGCGTTTTGTATGGTGCATTGAACATGTTAGTCGCTAATCTCACTCGATCACTGAAGGCTACTGTGTTGCGCAAGTTCGTGTCGTCTTTACGCTAACAAATCAAGCTTCGAATGTGTTATTCTGCGCTGGACCTGCACAACCACCCACCCACCTTGCCTATGTGGAATGGTTCACTCCATTCCAGCAACCAGAATCACACCATGGGTTGTACAAAGTTGGCCGCTTGATTCGTCATGGAGAACATCTGGCAAGCATCATTGACATATCAGATATCCGTAGGAGCATTCATCTTATACCTAATTTCGGCGCAGCGGCACCTCGTGAGTGGACGAGTAGCACTGTTCTGGAGTGCTGTTCCACCTTCTTTGTAAACCCCTTCAGTGACTGACATGCTTATTTAACTCTTGTCTGAGCATTACAATGAGATTTGTTGAAATACCTTTGAATACAAATAATTTACCGAATTCTCTGTATTTTCATGCGAGTTTGTGAAATTTCATGAATTTCACGAAGGAGGTTTTCCCTGATGAAGGCTAACAGGTTGGTACTATGCTAACAAGCCTCCCACGAGCAGTACCAGCATCCTGTGTATGTTCTCACATATACAAATAATGTGTTCATTGTTCATGACTGGCAAAATGCAGGGAGTCTCTCATCAGTCTCGATGAAAGATGTAGTGGGTCTTCCGCACTGAACCTTACTACCATTCTGGTCTAACTAGATATTCTTCTTCTACATAGGGGTGAGTAAGATTGTTGAGCTTGATGGTTCAAAATAATGACCGAAATAGCTGTGAGTTGATTTGAAGCATTTCCAGTACTCATCGGCAACTGTATTTTCCAGGCACTATTGTGTGGTACATACAGGACTGGATGCCTTTTTTTTAGTAATTGTTATACTGGGCGGTAAGTTCCTCAAATGCAGTACCTCCTACTCGATTCAAACACCACGCAAAGTTGTCATGGTCATTAGGTTACACACCATGTATCAAGGATCCAAAAAGATACTCGCCTTTCTTATCACAATCCTCCTGGCTCTCACGATCACCACCGGAGTGCTTCTTGCGATACATCAGGAAAACATCGAGTTCCTTTTTGTCCTTGCATTTCCTTAACAAATTTACCAAGGTGGCTAAGAAGAATAAGCACTATTAAGGAGTAATTTTGTATTTAATTGTATTTATTCTAAGGCATATGGTGGCTGCAAGGAGAATTAAGTCAGATTAAGTAGACCATGCAAAATTTTCGAAGAAAATCAAAGTTGTAACCCTTGTCAAGGGTAGTCTATCCATCGTCTCATGACATTTTTTGGTCAAGATCCTAGTGAGTTATAAGCAAAATACTAGAAAGTGGTGTGTTCATGAAAGTTCAGGCACACAAGTTATATTTAGTCACTAGTACTTGTAGACTCGTAATTTTTTCTAAGTCCAATAAATGTGGTATATATTTCAATTGCTGCCTATATATATACAAGGTAATGTAGTCTACTGGTAAAGCTGTTGGACAGTTTGAACATTGATCATGTGATCTCAGCTGGGTCAGCTGTATGGTCAAGAGTTCAAACCAGCTCAAAGGTAAAAAATCAAGTGCACTTTTTGATGTCACTTTGACCAAACTTTGACTACCTTAATGTCCTTAGACGAGGAAATTTCCTTGTCCTAAGTCAAGGGACCTACTTATTTCAACTTATTTAAAATGTGGAAAAACAGCCTTTATATTCCTTATTATGTGAATTAAGGCATATAAGAAGCAAATAAGGGACAAAAAGGAACTTGACGTTTTCCTGATGTAGCAGAGAGCTATACACATTGGGGTAAGCTATAATTTTTCATGACATATTCAAGTGCGCAACTTACCAGAAGAATTCTTAGAGGAGTTTGTCCTTTGCGGCACCTATCAGTGCATGCACCCCTTGGAGAAAGACCTCCCACTTCTGATTGGCATTGATTGGAAGTTCGTCACTGGACTCACATGGGAGGTCATCACATTGTGTCTTGCAGTCTGGATTACCATCAAACATTTCCGTCAACTGCAACAACAATCGACAGGATGGACCGTCAAGGACTGCTTTGCTGTGTTAATAAAGACACACGTGCTTTACTTTGCAGCGTGAGCTTTCCAAGTGAATGTGATCATCATTTATCTTGATGTTCCTTTTGTGTTAGTTTCGCTATCATCTCTTGTTTCGCATTCGGCAGCCTGTCTCCAAATATGTCGGTACGGCACATCTTGTAATTCACATTTGCATTTTACCACTCATCGTTATAGAGTGTCCCCTACACGCCGGGAATTGAAGTGTACAATGGCTTTTATCAAATTATCACCCTCATGCAGTTGTTCGTGCTTGGACCACGCCTCATCCTTAGCGTTCGAGCATATTACGCACAGGTTCTGGCCAACTTCGACTCACAAGGGACTGCTATGACTACAATTGCTTTTCAAGAGCCCGAGCGTATACGCGAGTCAACTGACAGTGTCGTGTAGCATGGAGGGGGGTTTGCAGGTACTGCACGTATATTTGGCAAGGGTACAGTGGTGCGCGACCATTTACACCCGTGAGGAAGTGTAGAGGCAATGATCCAGACGGACAGGTACTGAGCAGTACCATACACGAATTACTAGCTGGACATAGGCCCACATAGAGTATAATCTAAAAAACAGATGCACTCTCGGAGCGAGCACAATGGCTAAAATGATACTCGTGAACGCTTGATGTCGGACATGTGTGCTAGAAGATCTGAGGTCGATGATGTAGCCCTCCGAGCCCGGCAACACCGCCAGAAAGTCTTGGATCTCGGACATGGTCAGACAAAAGAACTCACATGGAGGTTCAGGCTGAATTTCAGTCAGTGATCTAGTCAGTATCGATGACCTTTCCAGACGAGATACGGTAGTCATCCCAAACCATTTAAAAGGTAGTTTTATACCGCGAGCGGAATTTGCAAAATAGGTAGCCGATTCAACACAAATGACCAGGTTCCCTATGTAATGGTCTCCAAGTTTTGTTCTTGTTGAGCCTATGATAGCGTAGGATTGTCGCCTTTTCCAACTTGTTTATAGATGACATATACATAAGACTACTCGTGTACAGTAATTTTTTGGACCAAACCTGTTCCTAATCGTCCTATGTCGTCTAGAATGGCCTGTCGATTTAATATGACACGTCCTTTGTCCTTCGTTTCGTCCTCCTGTCAAATGTCGGTTTGGACACACATAGTTTAGAGGAATCGCCATACCTTGGACAATGGCTTGCTCGAGAAACCTGCTAGTGCACGGAACGAACGGGGTGTTCCCAGACTCTGAAGCCAAATTGCTCCAATGCGATCACCTCCAAAGGGGTCAGCAAAGAATTTTAGTGTATCTGTGAACGTGCTCTGGATAGGAAGTGCTGTTAAGGGAACTCTCCGTTCATATGCGAGACATACCTGTAGATCGGCGAGAAACAGGGGAAGAGGATCAAATCCTGGGCGAGGCGTTGACTCCGTTATGCCCAGATGAGAGTCTCTAGTCCAAATACTTGATTCCGCGTTGACGTTTTGATAGTACCTTGGTAGAACTGTAGGGTTTAGTTGAATAACAATATCGTAATCGTCGGTGGGGTGTATGAAGAGACTCTAAAGGACAACATGAGATATGTCATCACATGCAAGACTGTCAACCAACCTTGATATCCAATTCCGTCGCCGAATTACAGAGTGCTTTGCTGGCCGCCCTAGCAAATGTACGAAGACGGTGGACAGCAACTGCATCTGGGCCATTTGACGTCCACACTTCAGGTGCCGTTGCGGGATCATCTTCATACAACGGAAGACAAAGTGGCTCCTCCCACTTCCAATCCGTTAAGAATTCTAAAACGAGGGAGAAACCGCGTTCTTTACTATGAGGTACAATAGCGGCGCTCTCTGTCGATTTCTGCTTTCCACCGATGAATGGTAGCGCGCAAATAATCTCGACGGCCTCCTCTGAGACGTGGGTTTGCAAAAGCCAATGTGCAGCAAGCCAGCGCTTGACAAGGCGGACAGTGCCAGAGTATGCACTGTACTTGTGGCAAAGATTGGCGATGGCACGATGGTGTCGTGGGGCATGGATAAATCGCCGGGTGTAGAGTTCCTGAGCGACCTTGGCCTCACGCTGTTCCCATGCGTTGTATTTCTGGTCGCTGGGGCCGATAAACATCTTACTAGGGTCAATGATTCGGTCAAGCAAAGTCGCCTCTCGGTCGTGCCAAATGAATGCAGCGAATGACCAGCCTTCAGTAGTGAATATTTCTAGCGCCGCGCATCCTTGAAATGGATTTGAGCTATTGCCGATAGCAACTGACACTTTGAGTCCGGGGTTTGAAGTCATCAGTGACTGGGCGATGATTTCAAAGAAAGCGAGCTTAATTTTCTGAATCGCTTTTAAGTCATCTGGCCACTTAGATGACTTCTCGAACTCGAGGATGATGGGGATGGTTGGGAGAAAACGTAGGGACTCTGGTAATTCCGTTGAAGCCGAGGCAGGGATTGGTAGCGGAGCAAATGTTGAGGTATATCGAAGGTATTCGGATATGGGGCTGACGTTCAGCAGTGCTAGCGGTAGCTGCTCGTCTAGTGCTTTGAGGTCCCTGACGACACCATCGAATGCTGCTAATGCAGCCTTATACCCGCCCGTAGCCCGATGTAAACGACGGACATCATCTGGCAATCGGAGTACGCTGTCGAATGGCGTCTGCAACGTCCTTGCATATTTGGCAGAAATGCCAAAATGGAGTTGGAGTAAATGTCGGACGATGGAAACTGGAATATGTGCACGCTCATCGGACGTCGTGACATCCCATACCACACTCTCGGTGATACGGCCGTCCTTGAATCGACGAAGCTCAGCACGGCTGCCCCATAGATGCCGGAACTCCTTCGCAACGTTTGAGTCTTGGTCTTCCACAGAGGGTCCGTGGTCAACAAGACGGAAAGCATGGGCAGGATCATAGATAAGCCCAATGTGGATCGTGGACGTGCTAGGGCTTTCTGCGGAGGATATGGGGCGGCAAGGGGTCACAGGTTGGAGGATAGCTATCGCTTGGGTGCGATTTCCAAGACCTTGGCGCAGAATGGATGCAATAGAGGTCAGAAGAGCTGCGTCAGACGATCCATGCTCTACCAGAACCAAAGTAGACTGGTTCCGAGAAGCTTGCGATAAATCCACTCTAAAAATCATTAAGTGTGGAATCCACAAGAAGAGAGAAATCCCTTGCCTGATTACCGCATCAAAGCGAGAGGAGAGTTTGAACCGACTTTTCAGAAAACAGTCAGCAAATGCGTCAGAAGATGCACCAGGGTTGCTTAATTGCTCTAGCGTTTCCCTAGCATCGTGACTTAGCTTGACAATGGACGGTCAGCGGCGGGTGTTTGAAGATGCTGGCAGCGAAACTCACCAAGTCAAGTGAAGTAAGAGGAACGTCAGACAAAAAGTTGATAGTAGATGTTGCATCCACGAATACGGCTGGGTGGTGGGTAATGTACTCCTCTGGAGGACACTGGAAAGAAACATCGATACCAAGTTCCACATCCGTGTACAGACACTCACCCTATGTCCATTAGTTACCTTTGTGAATACCGGAGTCTCGTCAAAGTTCTGCTTTGCTAAACTCCCTGTCAGCTAATCTCATTAAAGGGGAGAACGAAGAGTTTACCAAGAAAATCGAGTGCAGCTTTGAACAATTGAAAAGAGCTTAATCCCTTTCCCAGCGGCTTCCTTACCTTTGCGCTCCCGCTCTTTGTGCCAACAAGTTCCTCACCCAAAATCAGATAGCGTAGTAGCCCAGTCCAAAACGAGCCCTTTCCCTCGAAACCTCTTACGCATAGTTCGCCATCGCCATAACCTCGCTGGTTAGCCCACACTCTTAAAAGGGTGTAAGCATCATGAAAGGCTGGAAGTGCATTTTTGAGTCCATAAGTGGATATGAGGGCTTCTTTTGCATATGTGGAAAGAAGGATAGCGTTATTGTAGATCGGGGTAGCGAAAAGTGATGGGGACGAGGACGAAGGCAGGCGGACATTCGGATGTGAGGGGAAGAGCCTCGACAGTAATAATGGGCTCGATGACGAAAGGACAGGGATTACATGAATTTCAGTATGACTTTTGGAAAAATCATAAGATGTGCTCCCTTGCAAGGAAGTCAGTTGACTTTTTGTTATCAAAATAAATAAAAATGATACCATTACGTGTCCTAAGAACCAACGTAGTGAGGCGTGGGTCTCCAAGCGCAGATGAGTAAAAGGTGTCCACGTCGAAAGCGGTTGAAATGGATTGAGCTAAAACAGCGAGGTAATAGGACTTCTTGTGGAAGAAGCGCCCATCGAGGTAATCTTTTTCTTGAAAAAGAGCCTGCCATACATCGTTCAGTGGCAGGGATGACGTCCGAGCAAACAGCGTACCTCGGGCATCTCTACAGACAGGTCGACGCCAAACCGACTACCACTCTGTTTTTTTACAGCGATTCCGTTTCCCCAGCTTCCAACAACACTCATTTCACTTGGAGGCTCGAATGCGACTTTCCATTTTGCATCTCGAGACGGAAGAGGAAACGCAAATGGAACCGCGACACCTTGTTTGGCAAGAACTTTTGCAGCTGCCAAAGGATTCATAGGTGCAATAGAAGAAATAGAGACGCAGTGGGTGCGCAAAGCAAAAAGAAAGTGGTCGAGCTGTTGTCGACCAGACTCTTTGGGTCGAACATTGGGAAGAAGTGCATCAATCTAATAACAAACTGAGCTCGACAAGTCATCCCTAGAATAATCTAGCCAACCTGCAGCTTGAATGAGCTAGACTGATATAGATCAGCTGCATCCTTGATGTCTCTTAATTCATGACCAGAGAGAGGATCTATGGACAACACATACTAAGGTCAGGCCGCATTTACTATAAAGTAAAACATACCCTCCCTGCCGTGATGGTGAATATGTTCAAACTCGGCTTGGTTCATCTCACTGGCATGTATCTTTTGGCGGCCGTCGTGGTAGAGACCTTGCAATGTAGCTGCTGCTAGTGATAGGAAATAGATAGAAAAATTAAGTATCACGTGACCATTTAGTAGCCACTTGCGCAACATCAAACAAGCAAGCTTGCCGCGCTGTTCTTGCTCTTTCATTTTCTCTATGGACGGACTACAAGGCTCTCAAATTGAAGCGTTACAACAACTACAAAGTATCCTTGGTCCACATGACACGGAATTCGTAGTTAGCGTACTTGAAAGTGTCTCATGGGATGTTCAAGTGAGTACCGACTTAAAATTTGCCGTGTTTCTCGAATCTCGGTCGAACGTGGGTCCGCAGAAAGCCACAGACCTCCTGTTCGACAATGAAGCTCCTAAAGTTGTAGCACCAACACAGGCCATTCCAATGGAACAGTTGGAGCTCGACGACAATGCAGGCTCGTCACCCACAATCCGACATTCTCACCGTGGTCAGGGTGTACGAACATTCAACTTTCTCGCCGTTTATGGCTAATGATACCCCTTGCAGAACCCGCGGTCAACTTGGAGTTTTTTATGGTCTCTCCTCACTGTTCCATTGCACCTGGTGTCAGGAGTGCTGCGCTTCGTGTTTAGCGTTCTCCGCATACCAATACCGTCCCTACCATTCATGGCTACAAATTCCTACCATTCTCACCGCCCTACCTCTCCAGATTCACGCAGCATCACCCAGAGGTGGGTGCAACAACTTGAGGAAGAAACAGGTGCATGCTCGTCGAAACGTTCCACAGTGAACGCGGTCACAACAGGATTCGAGGCAGGACCTTCAACTACAAGACGTCATACGTATCCACCTGCGGCTTCGGATGATAATCAGAAGATTTTACCAGACTTCTTTGATGGCAGTTATGAAGATGTTCTTGATATTTGCCAGAGAGAAGGGCGTATAGCATGTGTTGTCCTCGTGAGCGCTGAACACGATGATGATGCAGATTTTAAGAGGTACGTAATGTCACCTGTACACGATGTGCGATGTGTCATATTCTTCTCTGGGCACAGGTCTACCCTTACCGACCCGATTTTTGTCAAGATCTTGCTGGATAATGATTTCATTGTCTGGGGCGGGGACATCCGGGACAAAGCTGCATGGGATGGTATGTTCTGTTTAATATGTCTTTCACAATGATAAAGCCTTATCCAGCCTCGCAAAAATTGCAAGCGACTACATATCCCTTTGTGGCTTTCCTCGCGCTTCAGCCCAGGCGCCATGGCGCTCCTTCGGGTGCTGCTCCGGTTGTCACCATCCTGTCACGTCATCAGGGCCGTGCAGCCGCAACTGCTTCAGTATTGATCGACCATCTCAATACGCAGCTACTTCCACGTGTAACGCCGTTCCTTGTACGATTCAAGTCAGTGCTACAGGATCGTGACCGCGACCGGCGTATACGTGAGGAGCAGGATCGCGCATTTAGGGAGACAGCTCGTAGAGATCGTGAGGCTATCGAGATGAGAGTGCGGCAAGAGAAAGAGGAGGAGGAACGCATACGAAAGCATGCAGAAGACGTAAAAAGAAAGCAGGAAGATTCGGCGAGGCAGAAACATCAAGCTGGAATACGTATGGAGTGGAGGAAGTTCATGCGCAACCGTCTGCTGTTACCCGAGGCACGCGGCTTGAGACTGGCTGTCAAACTGCCCGGTAATGGACGAGTTGTACGCAGTTTTCCTTCGTCGGCGACCCTTACTGCTCTCTATGCCTTTGCTGACTCGCAGCTTATCCCGTCCACTTCTCGCCCGGAAGATGACCCTTTGCAAGCACCGGAGGGAGTTGTCGATGATATCCCACAGCTTGATTCTTATATCCAGAGCAGGACGGCAGGACACGCGTGGTGGGGCTTTACACTCGCTTCGGCATACCCCCGGAGGGAATTTAGGTGGAAGGCAAATGCGTCTTTGACAGAGACAGGACTGAGAGATGGAGAGCAAATTGTCATGGAATTAATTCCCGGATCTGGGTCCGTTAATGGTCAGATCTCTGACGATGAGTATGAGTCAGAAAGCGACTAGAACTCTTGTCATAATGCATTTGGTTGTTGTTATTTATCTTTATGGATGGACATGGAATAGATACAGTGAAATCCTGGTATTAATGGAAAACAAGGTGTTGTGGTCATTGACTGAGTATTGTACGCACGAATGACTCGTAGTTCACGTTTCCATCGCTGAATTAAACAGTTAGCCGAGTATGCCATCAAATAGAGATTGGCTGCTTACGGGCCGATCTGAACACCCTTGAGCAATTCATCGACCTCCTCGTCTGACATCTTTTCGCCAAGTTGAGTCAGCACATATCTCAGCTCTCCAGCCCCAATGAAACCGTTCCCCTCTTTGTCAAACACTTGAAATCCTCGGATGAACTCCTCTGCATAGCGATCAACGAATTGTTATTCTGCAACAAATGGTGTGAAACATACCAGGTGTTCCTGCAGGCTTGAATCCATCTGGTCTATTGAGGATCGTCAAAAACGTCTTGTAATCAACTGCCCCAAAGTAGATTATTATTATAACACCAACATCAACCAAAAGCGTCAACTGACCCTCTCGTGGTGCATTCGCGATGATCTCGGTCACTTCAGCCTGGGTTGGGTTCTGGCCGAGGGCGCGGAGGAGATCGCCCAGTGTCTCCCGTGGAACAGCGCCTGTGCCCTTCTTGTCGAAGAGCGCGAAGGCCTCCTTATATTCTGTTAAGCGATCAGTCTGCGATATACCAGCTAGACAGCGCGGAATATCGGACCTGCATTGTCACTCTGCAAAATTGGTTAAATTTGCGCGTGTAGGTGTTTATACGCGAGACTCACCATGGCTGCTCTGTCGATGCCATCAAACACATTGGTTCACCAAGTGCATGATGGCTTACATAATCATGGACTGGGATTTCACCAACACGTCGTGAAGACATTCATTTGAGCTGTGCTGGACGCCTACTACCTGGACTTTTTACAGTCATATGTACATGCTGCTTTCGCCAGCCTCCACAAGATTCTGTCTCTTTTTGGACAAACCAAATGCACTCCCTGCAGGCATACTTCTGAGTGCCCAAGTACCAGATCGTTTCGCGCCAACCATCCTAAACAGCCTTTCGTCCACTTCCATCATCATTTCGACAGACCATGCTTGATCTCTTGATGGTCGTGAAAGCCTACTGGTTGATAGTTTGGATGGTGCAGCGCGGGAAATTTCTGGTGATGGAAGGAGTAAAATTACTGCATTGCTTTGATAGGACGAAGATAGAGTGCGTATGTTCATCGCAGACATAAATGCTGCCGACGTCGACTGGAGAATATTTGGAGGCGCAAAAATTTGGAAGGGATTCTGGAAATAGTTTAGTCAGAAGATCGCTTGATATGAATGCTATGCATACCAAGGATATGTTCCCTAGAGACAAATAGCGAACAGGAGCCTCATGCACAGGCAAGAGCTCTGATGAAATATAGCTTTGTATGGAATACACATCGAGGATGGAAACGCTGAAAGGTTGAACGGTCAAGTTTTTTCACACAGCTACAGACAAAGCACTAACGCGGATGGTTGGAGGCGATCCAGGATATCATTCACATACTTGTTCATGGACCATAACGGCAACGCCGTAGTAGCCTCGGAAACCAGTACAACTGTGCGGGTTGATGAGGGATTAAAAAGAAATCCCACCTGTATACTGTTGTGTCCGGATATTAATGAACCTAGAGCACTGTGCACTAACCTGAATATTGTTGATGAATATTGCGCCCTGCTGCTCCCCTAGGTCTGCTCCATCAGCCCAAAAGTCTCCTGCTGGGCCAGATGCGATGACAAGGGGACAGCCAGCGGTGATTTGGCTCTCAATTTTGATATTTACAATCGGGCCCTCATCAGCTCGTTGCGTGGTTAGTGGGTTGTATTCGTCCTCGTCATCGGACTCGATGGCGTAACGAGGTGGAAGGGCATCGGCCAAAGGATCAATTTCCTGCAATCCAGGTCAGTAATGGATGCATCGTCGCTGGAGAAACTCACCATGCTTCAGTGTTACAGACAAGATATCGAATGCGTAGGGTGACGCGTTCTAGAATCTGCTAGGCTAAGAAGCCGTAGTGGTCGAACAGGGTTTACGGGGTCCGATAGCTGCCAGTTTGACGCAGCTGCGACGCACCTTTATCAAGTTTATGCCACTACGCCCCCATTTTCTGCCAATATGATCATCGTCTCCAATGATCCTACTTGGTGGCCGTCCATTAGTTCATATCATATTACAAGCTATGTTGTAGGTTCGTAGAGCGCAGTCGTATACTGCCACTGGCATTGGGTTGAATGTCTCCGATCTAACCTTGACTGCGGTTTCGTAGTTGCCTCCTTTGTTGTAGTGATGTATGACTGGGGTGAGCATGATAATATTGAAGAATTGCTGATAGCCTACAAATATTTCTAGCACTTACATTCGGCCAAGAGGTGTGTTGCTATGACTGGAACAGCCATCTCGCTAAGAATGATTTTCAAGGTTGAACTAGTCTGGGTGAGTCACAGTCTCATGTTAGAGGGACACGCTTGGAAACACACACACAATTCCAGAGGCAACACTGGTCCCTAATGACGATTCTGTATCTCAGTGTATGTGGCTTGCCTGTTCTCATGTTATACAAACTTGAAAGTATCTTAGGTGCGCTATCTTGGAATAATATCTGCTGTGTATGTTTGTAAGGCGCAGTACTATCCTCTTATTAATTCACTATCTCCCACAACCAGCTTGAACATGATGAGTATGTCTTCTTACATTCAATGTCCCCACCCCCTCATTGGTGGTGTGCAGGCGGTGTTCCGACGATCTCGGTGACAGACACAGTGAGTCAATGCCTGCTATTCCCCTCTAATCAATGACAGTACCTTACAGGAGTGAGTGTGTTTCTTTACCAACTTCTTGGTTCGCTGATGACTGCTACACTACAGATGTGAGTTTGTTCGGAGTGTCTGAGGCTGGTCACTGATTGGATTGTCAGGCTTCATTATGTACATCGTGTGGAATTGGACAGGTTTTGTGGTGTTTGCGATGCTGTGGGGTGAGCTTGGTACTTGTGAGACCTCAGTGATATTGACTAGACTGAAATGCGCTGCAAGTCATCATCATCACTCGGTTACATGCCATGTATCAAGGATCCAGAAAGATCCAGATTTTTCTTATTGTTACCTTCCTGACTCTCATCATTTTCAACGGAGCGCTTGGTATAATGTCAACGACACATTCTTTAGGGGGTATGCTTAATTGTGGACAACAAAAATATATGTCTCACTGATGATGATTACCAGAGGAATTCATTCTCTCTGGCACATATCAATGCTCGATTGGCTTTGCCCAAAATGCCTTACTTCTGGATTCCACAACTTGGATACTCGCCACTGTGTGGGAAGTCATCACACTGTGTCTAGCAGCTCGGATTGCTGTAAAACACTTCCGTGAACTGCGACGACATTCGGCAGGGTGCATTTTCAGGGACTGCTTCACAGTGTTGATGAAAACTCACCTGATTTACTTTGCGAGGTGAGCTCATATTGTAGATATGGTTCCCTTTCTCCGCTGAGGGGTCGAAACTGCCAGTTTTGTTGCTGTTTCTTGCCTCAGCCTCGTTGTTCTTTTTTCTCCAACAATCTCAGTGGTATGCCAACCCACCACTGACCTCTACACACGACTACGATTCATTGTTGTTATAGGATCAGGAAACTCAATTTTATAACGGCTTCCTTCAAATTTTGATGGTCGTGCAGTCATTTGTGCTGGGACCGCGCCTGATCCCTGGTATTCGAGAACATCATGCTAAGCTTGTGGCCAACTCCGACGCAGCAACTGCCATGACCTCAATTGCTTTCCAGGAGCACGTGCATATATCGACTGGCAATGGTGTGTAGTGCAGGGGGTACTCCATAGAGTTGATGGTGGTTGTCCACTGCTCTGCAGGGATCTTTTTATTTACTTCCATGTTTGTCTTGGTATTAATTTTTGTGGTGTTACGAAGTGGTTTTATATACTAGAAACACAGGTCTGGACAATGTTTTTTCATACTAGTATTTGTCTAAGCAGGTAGTTATAGTACCGACAATGTTCAAAGCTTGGATGAAAAGAGATGTTCCTTCTTTGGTTGACAAGTCGCATGGTGATCGTTTACATAACCAAGCACTAGGACATTGAAATCATTGAAGCGACACCGATGAGGCATGGATGGGATTTGATATGGGGCGCCGGATGTGACATGGACGAGGCTTTGCATGAATAACGAGCTCGAGCCTCATGTGATATCTACTGGACTAAGTGCAGTTAGACTACCATTGACCATTGACTATTGATCAAGGAGTGAATAGAGACTGCACAGAAGCTTGTGACGTACTAGGTTGATCATATACAGTACGACGAAGCAAGTACTCCATGATCGAGATTCGAGGAGTAAGCTCAGCAACGGATGCTTTAACATCATGTCACGTGCGTCATTTCGAAAGTGCAATGGCATCAGATTCACAGTGGTTACGTTCATGTCAACTTCATGAGCCAATTCATCGATAGTACTAATTCAAGTCCATCATGTTCACCTTGAAATTAATGCGGCGCCGTGGTATGACGCAGCGCACCTTCGCGTCGACTGCAGGCCAGAGCCATGAAAATCCTTTGGTAGGTTGAACAGTTTTCATGTCTGCGTGTCTGACAATGCTAGTAGGGCCTCCCATTTCGTCCGCCCTCTGCACCCCAGATGCCCCGACGCGGTGGGCCAATCCAAAAACGACGTATCGAACATGTAAAGAAGGTAATTGTCGTCGCAAGCGGTAAGGGGGGCGTGGGCAAGAGCACAATAGCAGGTACGTCTCAGCAGTAATCGAACAGAACTGTTGAATGACCATGGATGAAGTAAATCTTGCTTTCTCCCTTGCAATGCTGTCTCATCGACCGCGAGTCGGCATACTCGACTTGGACATTTTTGGACCTTCTATACCTACCTTGATGGGACTCCAGCATTCGGACGACCCACATTTAACTTCTGGTTCGTTTTCTGGTACACACCCTGAGCTTCCGGGTGACTCTGTTACTAGCTGGAGCTCTCGTTCCTATAATAAATCATGGCATTCCTACAATGTCTATGGGTTACCTTGTCCCTCGGCCACCATCCAACTCCACAGAATTTGAAGGTGCAATTGTCTGGCGTGGCCTCATGGTTCAAAAAGCCGTGCAGCAACTACTCTTCGATGTTGACTGGCGGGACGCTGGTGGAGCCGGTCCTGGGGTGGACGTACTAATAATAGATATGCCTCCAGGGACGGGAGATGTCCCTCTTACACTGGGACAATTGGTTGTTGTTGACGGTTCGCTTCCACGAGCTCTTCAGATGTTACTCGCCATCTAAAATGAAATAGGCGCGGTAATCGTTTCAACTCCGCAGGACGTCGCACTAACAGATGTAAGAAGAGGGATTTCCATGTTCAAAAAGATCTCTGTTCCAGTAAGCATTATGTATACTGTCTTTCGGCCTCGCCCTCATTGTGTTCGTCGCCATCTGCAGATAACAGGTCTCATCCTTAATCAAGCGTCCTTCCTGTGTCCTTCTTGCAATACCGCGCATGATCTATTTGGGACATCAACGAACGCATCGCGCCTCGGGATCCCTCTCCTAGCGCAACTCCCTCTTGTTGGGGGCGTGAGCTGGGGTGGAGATCGTGGCATTCCATACGTCCTTGAAGGCAAAAACGGAAGTGACAAGGACGCCAGGGCTGGAGAGATGTGGCGAGATGAAATGAACAAAGCGGCAAGCAAAATTTGGGGATTAGTTCACAGCTGAGCGAGTGCCGCCATGCAAGGCCATTCTGTGCCCTGCCTCAGCATGGCATGGTATACGTTTGCCTGGGGATCGCACTAGGAGCATTCCTTGGAATGCATCTCCAGTGAAGGCAAACATATCGAGCTGCTCCCACTACTTTGCAAGACAATCTCCGCTTGCTAAACCCTTAATCACCCATCACATTACTGATTGTGATGCAGAAGGGCTGTGCTTTATTACAACTGCCATGATTAATAATTTGACCGTAATACAGGAAATGAGTCCGAGTGTGCAATCGCACGATGTAAACTGTTAAATAGGGATAACATACACTTGACATACACTCCAATAAACTTCTATCAACACACTGAGAATCCTCCAAAGTCCAAAAATGCCTCTTCCAGTGACATTTTTCGAACAACAAGCGCCTCGACGATGAGCCGAGGTTCTGACATTGCCATCTGGACCTTAGCAGTAGGAGATTTGGACTGAGATAGCATGTTCTCAGGTGGAGAGGCCAACTCGTTTGCAATGGGCTGGGACCGACAATATGTTTCCGCAAAAATAGAAGAGGGTGATTCAGAGCGTACTTTGACATTGCGAGGATCTGTTTGAAGACAAAAAAGTCAACCGCTGGAGCATGGACAAGGGAATTGGGTTTACCTTCGAGGTGTGTGTCATCATGCGCTGAGATCTCGATTTCGGTAGGCGCGGAGGTCACGCGGAGGTCTTCAGGCTTAAGTGTGACGTGAAAGGATTCCAGGCCTGAGACCAGCTCGCCCATTTCCTCGGCATTAATGGTTGGAACGTGCATGAGATCAGGATCACGTTTGGCCTCACGTTGCTTGTCTCTAGCTGCGCGGCGCTTGGATTGTTTGCTGCCAGTCGTTAAGGGGACATGGGGCTCAGTTGGGTGAGTGTGGTTGTGAACATTGGAATAGTGTACTGGCAGGTGATCCGTATGATGCACGGAATGTGAATTAGGCTGGGTACGGGAATGCATAAGCAAATGCTTAGGTTTCTTGCCTTTGCCTTTGCGCCTATCCGAGTGGCCTTGCATAGTGCTCGTAACACGGCGGCGGAATGGACGAGGCTTATACACGGTCGCGATTTCGAGGTCCAGGGTAAGTGCCGCGCCATCCAATGACGACGGGTCGCCTTCCTCATTGTCCATGCAGAATACTTCCACATGACTGCTCATTGTGGCAAAACCATCGTCCGCATCAGTAGTCTCCAGTTCAGTCTCCGTAGTCGTAGTAGTCTCTGAGTCTTCATTCATCAATTGTCTCCGGCTCCTTCGTTTGCCTCCATCCCCGCCCCAGTCTTCGACAACTCCGCTCACCTCCGCTGGCACTTCAATTTCCTTCACAACTATAACGCTGGCACCGATCTCGCCAGCCATCTCTTCCAGGGTACCCAGTGTTTCCTCCATCTCCCGCCTCCCCAACCCTATGAGTACGCCGGAGTCAGCAACACCGAGCTCATAGTATGCTTGTCCGCCGCCTTCCAGAAGACGCCATTTGAGTTGTGTGACGAGGCGCGTGAAGCGAGAGGGGGAAGGAGAAAGGAGATGAAGCTTGTATTCTACATTACCCTGTGAATGGTAAATACAAATGGTAGGAAGGGTCTTAGCGCATGTAATCAACAGTAACAAAACGCACCTCTTCGTTTTCCGGAACTAGCTGCGGCATTCCTCGCCTAAGGATTTCGTTGTGCGTGGGTTTTGGAGGTACGGAAGTGAGTGTGTCCCATGGGGAGGGCACTCGTGGACTCTCCGAGTCAGATTCACCAAACATCCAGGACCCTGTGCACTTGGAGAATAGCTATTGCGTTTGAAGAAGAAAAGGATGCAAATCAGTTAATCAGTGTATTTGAGTGATCATCGCGTTCTGTTCGTCCTTCCAGGTCAGAGTATTATATATCAGGCGGCAAACCATTCTGCCAACTCATGATGACTCTTCGGTTGAACCCACGTGATTTATGTGAGCGCGTTCTTGGTCCAGCAGATCCAGGCGGTATTTATTTGCCAAATATATCATACGACAAAGTATACAGAAGCTCTAAGTAGAGTTAAAATTTGATCCAGATAGTGATGGATCATTAAAGCAGCGATACATATATTAAATCATAAACAGGGAGAAGGAGAATGGCTCTAATTTACCTGTGGACCCGCCAATCTCACGCTTTCTTGCACATTACCCTCGTACAATTTAAACGCCTTCTGGAACATGCTCGCGAGCTTGCGAACCTCGTGCTTGAAAGCCTGCTTGTCCGTCCAAGCCAAAGACGGGTTAAGCACTTCACGTGGAACACCATCCACTTCTGTAGGAATCTGAAGCCCAAAGACGCCAAATGTCTCGTATTTGCTGTCGAGAAGCTCCCCAGAGTGTACGGCATCGACGATGCGACGGGTGTACTTGAGTGGGCAACGCTTGCCCGTACCAAACTTGCCACCTGTCCAGCCTGTGTTGATTAACCAGCAGGATACGTTGTGTTTGGACATTCGGTCAGCAAGCATTTCCGCGTAGCGTCCAGGCTGACAATGTAAGTATTAATTTCAGAGCCCTCAGAGAGACGAAACACCTACATGTAACACGATGAAAGGCGCACTGTAACAGGTCGAGAATGTCGGGATCGGCTCGAGAACGCCATCTTCCGTGCCAGGTGTTTTACTACAAGCGTGACTCAGCGAGGGGGACCAACGGAAGCATGAACACACTCACGAGGTGTAGCCAGCAAGGAAGTGGTAGCTTGCTTGGTCCGGAGAAAGTTTACTGATAGGTGGGAGGACACCGAACGCGTCGCATGTCAACATAATAATATTGCTCGGTTGTCTGTCCACCATGCATGGGATCTTGGCATTTGGAATGTATTCGATCGGGTATGCACAGCGCGTGTTCTCCGTGATGCTAACATCGTCGTAATCCGGCATGCGCGTCACAGGGTTGTACACGACATTCTCCAGAATGGAACCGAAGCGAATGGCGTTGTAAATCTCTGGTTCCTTCTCCTGCGACAAATTAATGCACTTGGCGTAGCATCCTCCCTCGATATTGAACACCCCCGTATCTGACCACACGTGTTCATCATCACCGATGAGAAGGCGGTTAGGGTCAGCAGAAAGAGTTGTTTTTCCAGTTCCAGAGAGGCCAAAGAACAGAGTGACATCACCCCCCTCCATTCCGACGTTGGCAGATGAGTGAAGGGAGAGTTGGCCAAACTTCACAGGTTGAAGGTAGTGCATGACGGAGAAGACACCCTTCTTCATCTCTCCGGCATATTCAGTGCCGAGGATCACCATTTCCATACGTTTAAAGTTAATTTCCACTGACGTAGTAGATGACATGCCCTTAGTGAAGCGGTTTGCGGGGAATTGGCCAGCATTGTAGATGATGAAGTCGGGCTCGCCAAAACTCGCGAGTTCTTCCTCGGTTGGGCGGATCAGCATGTTGTTCTTCCGGGTCGTTAGCAGGGGAGAATATAACATGTTAATGGTTACTAACCATGAATAGAGCATGGTAAGCACGAGCACATATGACCCGGACCTTAATTCGGTATTTAGGATCCCACTGAAAACAATGAGTCGCACAAAGTCCATGCACTTGTAAGACAAAGCTTACACCAGCGAAACCATCGAAGACATAGACATTATCACGAGTATTTAAATAGTCGATGGCACGCTCGCGGTTGATCTCGAATGTGTCTATAAACAGCTACTGAGACAATAATTCAATACACAATAGGATGAAGCTCACGCTCGTCCATCTTTATATTCACAGAGCCCCACCATATATCGTCTTTGCTGGTCTCCTCGAAGACAATTCGTTTGTCTTTAGGACTTCTACCAGTCTTCTTGCCTGAGAAGTTGATAAGTGCGCCGGAAGAGGAGATGATTGCGCCTTCGTTGCGGATGGCATCTTCGTAAAGTTGAGCTACAGGTGCATTGCGCTTGAGCTGGATCCTGTCCATGTCAAACCCTGCCTGCGAGAAATACTCGAGGTCATGGCCGATGACTGTTTGAAAAAGTTCAGTAGATAGGAGTAACGAAGTAGGTGCACCGACGTTTACTGTAAAATTCGCTGTCAGAACCTTGAGCATATTGCCTGTGTAAAATGTGAGGTGTCACGTAGGGTGTCTGATGCGGATGAACCATGATGGTGGACGAATGCGAGACCTCCGATCGATGCTTGGTTTTATATCACTGGCGAGCCATTGCCGGGACACTCCATAATCCCCCGATACCCTGTCAGTGATCACTGGTCACAGCGCAGAACGGAACACCGCCGGAACAAACAGGGTCAATATCACAGATTGAACAGACGCTATGATAACATATCGAAAAGGGCGGAAAGAGGGTACCCGTTGACTGAGATAGCTAGCATAAGATGATGGCCTAGAAATTGACATGCAGTGGCCCAAATTCAGTGTTGGAACTTGGCCGACGGGAATGACACCGACTGGCATATGAGCATCGCTTCCAGGTGATACCGGCCCAGCCAACTGGAGAATGCCAAGCGGTCAGGACTTCAGTACTCAGTAATGGCCATGCACACTGATAGCGAGGGATCGATTTATTATCAGGATCAACACATCACTCGGATGGAGTGAATGCCGGGTGATATCGATTAACCGTGATTTCCGTGCTGTCCTGATGGGCGAGTGCCATGTTATGTACTATGCGGAATAGACACGCTTCCCACACGAAAGTTGAACGCTACTCCAGTCTGCTGGCATGGCGAAGCATTGCAAGACCTAGGTTGTGAGTTTTACCACGGCGTCAATTGAGCTGTAAGTACATGGCAGAGTTCAAACGTTCAAACTTCAGAGTCACACGCGCGTGCCGCTATGTTTGGCCAAAACTTGGTCACTGGACAACTCATTCCAGCTCACTTTCTCTCCCACAAGCAACACATATGCCTCCAGCTCTCTCAAATGTCGTGTGTTGCATGTCTCTAATATCAATTATCCTATTGTATTGATGTCACTATAGATGACTGTGAAGCGCATCCACAGGGAGGTCGCAGATGCCAAGAAGGAGGACCTAGGCCCCATCACCCTCGCACCCTCCATCGACAACCTCTTTCGCTGGGCAGGCACCATCCCTGGACCCCAAGGCAGCCCGTATGAAGGCGGCGTGTTCAACATCAATATTCAGTTGCCGAACGATTATCCGTGAGCACCATCCATATCACAACTAGCGTGTTCACTAATCGGTTTGCGATAGTTTCTCAGCACCAAAGGTCACCTTTGTAACCCGGATATACCATATGAATATATCGGACAAGGGCAACGTATGCATTGATATTCTCAAACAGAACTGGTCACCTGCGCTGTCCCTTTTCAAGGTCATGCTTTCCCTCTCGTCCCTTCTTACCGATCCTAATCCGCGTAAGTCCTACTATATCTATTTTCAATCTTACTCCTTTCATTATACCTTCTGTGCTTGTTGTGGACCTACATGCTTTCATCCCATGTGTCTATTTCGACTGACCAATGCTCTTTGTTCCTAGACGATCCTCTGGGTAAGCTTCCTCATCACCCTGCTTATGTTCTATTGTTCTGAACCACAATTGCTTTGTGCACACACAGTCCCCTCTATCGCAACCGAATATGTCCGGAATCGCGTACAGCACGACCGCACAGCACGGAGGTGGACAGAGCTGTATGCCCTATCACCCGCATTTGTCCCTGCACCAACACCCATGGTGTCCACGTCTACGTTCTCCGCTCGCGTCACAGCACTCACATCTACATCCACACCCACGACCTCAACCTCTACGATTCAAGCTTCGGGACCACATAAGGGCAAATCTCGTGCCCCAACCAATCAATCTGCGCGTGGCTCGGGATCGTCTAATGTTGCAGAGACGATTGATATTTCTGACACCGATGACGAGTTAGTGCGACTACCGCCCACTCGCAAACGTCCACGCGACATTTCCAATGAAGTGGACATCGATTTTGTAGAGGTAGAGCAGCGTGCAACCAGACGCCTGCGTGCAGGTGGTGGCGGGGGTGGGGTTCCGAGTGTCTCTAGATGCTCCAGAGCAAGTGGGAATATTGTGGGAGCTGGGGAAGTCATTATCATTGATGATTAGTACCCTGGAGAGGGTTCTTTGAATCACCCGACTGTCACCGCTTATGTTACTACTTAGTAATATCAGTAGATATGCTACGACGTTACTAATTAGAGGGGAAAGCCTACCACAGAATACTTCAGCGATTTTTTCAGTGATCAGCAGTGACTTTAGTCTCCCATTTGTATCAGCTCAGCGCTTCAATAATGAATGGCAAGTGGAAGATTTGGATGCAGGTTGTAAGGCAAAAAATCAATAGAGCTTACCACTACACCATAGATGCTTTGTGTTGTTACACAATGATAGATATATCACCCACTAACAAGCTGCTCACAAACACCAGTACTTGTCATTTTTTTTAACAACAGCTGGATATTGAACTCATTGCACAATTGCATTTATATTAATTGACTCTTAGGCTGATCTGTCTACTTCTTGTGATACTTTTGTATGTGAGCTGGCCTAAGGGACACCCCAAGCATGTGGCAGGCTTAACAACACAAAGCATCTATGCTGTAGTATAGTTGTAAGCTATGTTGATTTTTTGGCAGTTGAACTATAGGTGTAGCGCAGTTAGATCCTAGCTGAGTTTGAAAACCTAACTACATGTGGGTAAGAGCAAACAGATTCAAATTCAAACCAATAATGTTCTCATTGGTAAGGCCGCTTGTGCGGCATGTCCCCGACTCCGATCTCCTCAAACACACGTGAGAGTATTTGACTATGTCACTTTTATGATGGACCGTATTGGCCAAAATACAATCAAAATGATAAAGTACATAAATCAACATTTTCACAAAAGTCATTCCAGCAGCAGCAGCATTGTACACTGCCACATATGTCTGTTAGCATCTTGGTCAGGTAACATGAATTGATTGGTATCTTGACCGATAGCCTGCTACTCTTAAGCTTTGTATGTAAATATAGTGACTGTCTGTGTTAACCATAGGCGATCTTCGATGAACACATAAACCCAGGACTTACTAAACGTGAGTATGATTGAGACCTACAACGAGTCAATCAGAATGAAGCCCAGCAAAGTCAAAGCAAATCTTACACCATAGCTCATTTTTAGAATATCATTATTCTGCTCCAAGGAACCAGAATTCTTTCTGCCACTGATTGCAAAGTGGTATGTGGCACAGAAGAGCAGAGCCCCAACGCTAATGCTCAACAGTGATGAATGTATCTTTGTTGCAGCTGAGAGATATATTAGTTATCTCATGACTGTTACCAGGCCACAACTAAAAATGTGAGGATAGTTATCAGATGGATGACGGAATGACATACCCATGTAGTTTACTGGGCTGTATGAAAGAGTGAAAAATATAGAATCTGGTGGCTGGACCGCAAAGTCGATATCTGGCGGTCTAATGGTGGATCCTGTCACATCTGGAAGATGAAGACAACACAGGATTGCTGAAAGTTAGCTTTGATAAGGGAATTAATTGATTGGCACAGTGAAACTGGTAAATCACTCACCCAACCAATCAAAGGGCACTCCAAATGGTTTTGTCGACCAACATCAGGGGTGGTATTGAGTTTGAGACTATGTGTATTAAAGTCTCAGAATGGCAACTACAAGTCACATGATGAAATCATGGATTTTGAGTGAGTGTGCAGTTACTGAGATGTGGCTTGGCATTTGTGTCTCATATTATGGCATCAAATTTTTGGGATGAATGCTATGTCCTGTAACTTAAGGTTGGGAGAATAAAGTTAAGGTTGCAAGAGGATGTACAGAGAAATTAGACATATCAAACATACAAAGACCCTCCCCCACTAACATGGGAGTCGGGGATTCATGTAGGTGTGTATGATCAGCCTTCTTAACCTTTGCTTTACTTGTTTATGACATAGATTTGTCGATCAGGACATGCTGATGCAATTTCATTATGGTCTAGGTATCGGTCATGTCTATTCTCATGAAGAGGCACTTGATCCTCCTCCCAAACCCACCAGTCTAGATGAGGCCCCCTGCAATGAACAGGTTGGTGGAGATGAACATGAGCTGGAGGATGGATCGGAGGATGATTACACAGGTGTCAAAGAAGGAGAGTTATTTGATCAGGAGAAAAATGAGAGTTCTGAGTTGGTTGTGGAGGAGTTACATGATATGTTTATTCAACATGAGTATGACTATGAACCCTGACAACAGTCAGGGGATGCATTAATGGTAATGAACCTTGAAAGCTATGACATATCAGATGGTGGCAGATGCTTGCTCATACTAGCATTCACCCCACCATAGTATCTAGCATGCTGGCGGTGTTGGCCTGCCAGCCCTTGCCAGCCACTACAACTACAAATCAACAAACCCATCCACACACATCAGAGTCAAACACTGCTCATCATGATTGCTTTATGCATTTCAGTAAGATAACATGTGCTACCATGATCTCGTATCTCTACTTACCCTTTACTGTTGATTTCCCAATTCCCCAATTCCTAATCAACTTAAAATCATGGTAGTATCAATGCCAGTATGTCTAATGATAGCTTCATCCTGTGCTTCAGACCGTGATTGATGCCTATAACAGAAGAAAGTTCCACTGGACCGCAGTACTCCTGCCTGGCTGACATAGTTGGGGCGGTATGCCCCAAAAGTGAGATGGTGAGTATCTGGTGCTTTTGACATCGTATATTCAAGCTGATTTTATCAGTATGCAGGGCGCCACTTCTAGGCCTAGACTTCACAGTACAGGGACTGCAATTCAACCTTTCTAAGTCAGTTTTTGCCTTATAACAGTAGCACTTTGACTCTGATGTTGGCAGGAATGAGGTTCATGGGGAATGGGAGGAGTTTGTTCATCCATCCGGAGTCGCCTATTACTACAACAGGACCAGGGTAAGCACTGACTGCATGTACACATTACACTTACATTTCAGAAATTTAGAACACGTACACTGGATTTAACATAAGAGATTGCTCTCAGAATTGCATTGATGTTACAGTAATGCTATACCCCCTCTATCTTTTCCCCTATCTCCTTGGACTTACGGCCGCATTGCCTTGTATTCATATAGCCTCAGCTACCATTATGCCTTACCTTTGATTCAGTTCATCTTATCTTCAACTCATCTTATCTATGACTCATCTTATCTCTGACTCACCTTACCCTTGACCCATACCCTTAACCCTTGGACATGTGGCCACATTGCCTTGTACTATATCAGGCTTTTGCCTACCTTTCTCGCATCTTTCATTCTCGCACATACTTGATGAGCCTTCCCTAAAGTCATTCCCCCATTCCTATATAAGCTCGCCATGTATCGTAGTAGTTCCTCACTTTAATCTACTTGGTTTTCGACCCTTGTATCCTGTCTGAGAGGTGCCAGCCCTCTAGAAGTCTGCTTGGTTATCTTGAAACCTGATCCTCACTTAGGCTTCACAACCTAAGTGTCTATCCCTGATTCTATCTTTGAGCACTCCTCGTCGATAGCCTGATTATCGTCTGTCTCAGAGGTGCCAGCCCTCTAGACCGAACCCTTGTTCCAGCCCTACACAGTATCAAGCCTGTGGGACCTGTATCGAAGGCCTGAACCCCTTCTTGTCTGAAGGCGGAACTGCTTGTTGAAGACATCCTTTGCGAAGGACGGTTCTCTTTTGAACCATCGGCAAGAGACCCATCCAAGTTCGTAACAGAGGGTGTGCACCACCCATCAGAGATATGAACTAAGCAATTGAATCATTGATCACGCACATCGACATTGGCTTCCAAGCTGGCAAAAAAACTCTGGTGTGAGTGCTTCATAACCTGCTGGCATGGGATGAGAAACCTGCATGAGTGGGATAGGCTTGACTGCAAACCTATATGAGCGAAACATGAACATATCAGTAATTGCAACTGTGAAAGTAGAGGGACATTATAGACAGATGAGACATCATGGATGCTTCTTAACACTCGATGCAACAGCAAGATTTTGTCTTCAGTAGATGGTTTAAGAGGCTGACAACCAAACAAGCAGTATGCAATCTCCAGAAAACATTAGTTGTGCCATGTGAAGACTATCTTACTTACACTAGGTCAGGCAGTAAACCAAGCCCACACAGCACATGGGCAGTAGTCTGAGTTGACTTCATCTTCTGTCTCACCATGCACATCGGGAACAAGTGAGATGTGAGTCATCAATTCAATGCGAAATGTGAAACTGGAACTGACCTACTGCCTCTATCAACGGCACCGACCCGATGTCCCCAACAGCTGTACCACCAAGCTGAAAAAATTCATCGTGATGAAAAGTATTGATGCAAGCATGTTGACTGATAATGGATCTATCGATGTGACATATGATTGCAAAGGAGCAGGCAGACTCAGAGTATTAGATAGTTAGATAGTGGGAACTGATTGATAATGACACCATCATGATATCTGAATGAAAGGCAGCCTGCTGCTGCATACAAGTCCCAAGATTCTGACTAATCAGATTATCAGAATCTCTACTCTGGCGTCAAAGTTTTCGCACAGCAAGTTGTTCATAGTATTTCAAGTTAGTTCATTAGATGTACTTCTAGTCTAGCCTACTATGTAAAATGTTAAGCATTTAGTGATTGTATTATAGATATGCAAGTGATGTCGCTGATCAGTGATGGTAGTATGGTACAGTAGTGATACAGCATGTAACTCCCCTGGTATACCAAGGCTTGCAGCAACCTTAGAGGCAAACTGGTATAGTATGCTTGTGCCGGAGTAGGTATAATATCCTTGAATGTTTTAAAAAATGAAGATGAAATGTATCTACTTCGTCACAATCACCCCTAGATAAATTTTAGATAATATTGAATTAAAAAAATTAGAGACATACCCTTCTTTGGAATCTGTTTATCAAACGTGCCGTTGCACCCACAGTCTCTGTTGCTGCATGCAGCAGGCCTTGGGCCATCCTGCTCAAGGTCGTCCCGATTTGGGACTCAGGTCCAGTGATGGCTGCATTGTCCTAAAATATTTAAATGTCAATCTATTAGTAGATCTCCTATTAGCTTACCTGAGCCCAGAAATATTTGGCTTGCATCTGTAAGTTTGTTAATTGTGAGCATCAATGTCAATGATCCATTGCAAGTACTTACAATCACTCTCTTGAGCATAGTGCCCATTGATCCACTGCTGTTGAATACTTCTGATGCCATCTAGTTGTTCATGAAGATCAGCAAATACTCTGATCATATGGCGCTGACCATTACTTACCTGATATGTCGATTACGTAGCTTGAACTTCGTGGCAAAGTTATGGCAAGATGATAACGAGCTAATGTGATGGTCACAACATTACAGCTGCTGTGACAGGCATGCTGTGCAGTGTGTGTGACTTCACTAGTACTACTATGGTGTGCCATCTGAAACAACATAGACAGTTTAAACATTCCCTTAGCATTCTGAATGCTTTGGCATAGTAAGTTTTTTTCATTCAAATACATTCTACACTTCTGACTCTTCTCTCCTCCTTGGAGACTCACTGTCAGTTCCATCATCACAGTGGCTTCAACTTGCTGTGGCAGTCAGCCAGATAAAATTCAGCTCATTCTGAGCGATATGACATCATAAGTCACTCCCTTCACTTTGATTGTTCATGCATTTTTTCATCTTTCTAGATGTGCACTCAATTTCATGTCATATATCATTTTTGTCTTGCCTACCCTGTCCTGAGCTGAGGTGATTTACATCCATCTTGATGTGGTGTGTAACTCAATAATTCATTGTTTATCTGTGCTGATAAGTAGTCTGTTAAATTATTGGTCTCATAGATGGCCACCTTTTCGGTGGAATCATGCCTATATGCACCATAAGCAAGTTAGAATGAATGGTGGCAGGAACATCTAGCTACATGGCTGTATATACTATGAGTGACTAACGTTCAGCCTGGACTCCGATCACGCAACCTCATGTTTGTAAAAGGGGACTTCTACTGGGGCATGAACCTTATAAAATTTGATGAACAGATTTATCTCAAAAGCTATAAAATCTAGTCATCACACTAAGTACCATCATCTCCTTTGCCAATTTCCTGCATCGGATTGTCATGCATACATTTATTTACAGCAAAAGTGCAAGGCATGTTACGATGTTTGACTACACTGTGAGTATCACTTACAATAGCCTCCCTTTGCATTACACTAACGTATCATTAGGAGGAGGCAAGTTTTTTTTTCTCCTTCCAATTAGATCAGTAACATCTGCGGTCCTCTTGTTGTAGGGTGGCTTTTGTTGCAAATTCCTAATTTGGATTTCAGTGCCTTGCAATGTCTAAAGTGGGAGCAGATCTTTAAATGACTTGTATTAACAGCAGTTGTCCTTGAAATGCTCATGTAAATAACAGTTGCAATTGCATTGCAATGACCTTAGTCATCCTGAAATCATGCATTCGAGTTGCTGATATAAATGGATTGAAATGGATTGAAATAGTTTACAAGCATTGAAATAAAAATTGGTTATTGTAATCTCTGCTGTTATCTTGTTATGAGGTGAGTTTACTTGTAATTGTCTTGTATTAACTTACTTTGTTACATTACCCATTGTAACCATTTAATGGTCGTTGTCATTGAGTTTCGAACCTGCGACTTGTGTTAGTTAGCATTTTCCTTATATAGTAGTATTTGTTACTTACTTTGAGCATAGTTTCTGCTAGACCATAGGGCCTTGTGTGTAGCTAAACTTTGGTTGTATATCAATAGCATTTGAGTCCTCATACTTAGTGCTTAACAGCAATACCAACAGTTTGCCAAAGTGCGGTGTGATTGAAATAACAATGAAACAACATTGAAATTGATGGTAATAGTACTACTATCTGCAAGAACGAGTTGCCCAAGGCACTGAGGTTCCAGCAGCAGCCTTTTTCTTCCTTCCTCTTCCCCTGCCTCCTCCCACTGCCTGTGACTCAACCTTGTTATGTGGCACAGCTATATCTTCATCAATATTGCTGAGTGCGGATATCCCCGAGATACTTTCAATGGGCTGTGGTACAGCGGGAGGCATTGTGGTGGCTGCAATGGGCTGTGATATGGATTCAAAGAGAGGTGCTGTGGCTGCAACAACAACATGTGCTGCAGCTGCAACAATGACAGGTGCTGCATCAACCAACTCGTCATCAGTATCTACATCAAGTGCCGCCATTGCCCTATTAATAGCATCAGTATGATCCTCATGATCAGTGTCGATGGTTGAAGTTCGTGCCGCGCCAAAGACATAGTTGTTGATCTTAGCCACAATCTCCTCAATGTGCTTACTCTTCCATTTCGTGACAAGGACTCTCTTGTAGTTGTAGAAAAGCTCCTTGTAGTTGATGTTGGATTTCTTCCCCACACCAGAACCAGAAAACTCAGTGTCAGGTGAGAGGAAAAATATTGTCTGTGCCATTGTGTCAGTGAGAGAATTGAACAGCAAAACAAGTCATACAATCATGGCTGCCCATGCAATTGATCCTGGTGTGACTTGATGGATGTCCCACTTCTGTGAATTTGTGTGAGCACTGCCTCCATGACTGCTACCCTGGTGAAGTGATGTAACACCACGCAATGCCGCTTTCAATATCTGAGAGAGTTGTGAGTCATGTGAACAAGAAGAGAATGACTGCCTTACCTACACTAGCAGTGCCCAATTTCCAAACACAGTCTTGAGAGATTTGTCTTTGATCAAATTGGGAAACAGAACTGGCAGGAATGTTGTATACGTCGGATTGGTAGCAGACATGACTCCAAGTAACTTCTGTATTTCAGGGACACCAGCATGGTCATAACTGATGTCAGTAAAATATTTTGAGGGAAGTTCAAAGATAATGCCAGCAACATTTCATAGCTTCTTGATCTCACTCGAGCAGGCGTCCATGATACTTTTAAGTACCTACATAGCATGAATGAGCGTCACAACGTCCAGCAAAGAAGACTACTCACCAGCTCAGAAAAATAAGAGCTCTCCATGACAACATGCACCCGCTCTGGAAAGCCATGGTACAGCTCATCCAAGAATGCCGATTCTTGTGTAAGTGCAGTCTTGTATCGATCAGCACTGTTGAAAGGAGTTGGAGATGATGGCAAAAGCTTATTGAGAAGATCCTTGAAAGGAAACATCTCTGTCATCATGCCATACTTGCGAGCATTGATGACAATTGCCGTCTTGTGGGCAATGAGTTCTTCAGGAGGTTCTGCATTGACCTTTCATTTGCATTTGGGCTTCTCTGCAAGCAGAACTTTGTTCTCTTCCTTGAGAGCCTTGTTCTCTTCATGGAGCTTCTGAATGTCGATTTGCAGTGTTTTGAGGGCCTAAGACATAATCATCATGCAGCGCATGCTAAACTCAATTGTCACTTACATCTAAAAGCTCTCCTTTTGATGCACCAGGTCCAGGGATCGAAGCAACATCAGAAGTGTCCCAGTCACTGTCAGTGTCTGACATGAATCGTGTTCACTTGAGTTGTTGTAAGTTTCAGGAAGGGGAGAGTAAGGAGAATTTACTCACCCACACAACTCCTTTTGACCAAGTCTACTGCCGCCTAATAACAAGCACCCGTCAGTCATATTATGTCGTGGTAAACTCAAGCGATCACATACATGTAATGATGCATGCTGGAAGTAAGATGCTAGACCAAAAAGAGAGATATGGGCGCAAACCTTCGCATGCAAAGGGTATCATTGGCAACTGCAGCATGTGCCTAGACAGTTTTGCAAGTTCTTGGCAGCTGAAAGCCCAATTTGTAAAGATGACGAGACCACCAAAGTGCAAGGGAGCGAGACCGGGCTGAATGAGATTATCAGTACCATGTAGCATTGGATCAGTCTAAGAAATGTACCTACATTGTTCCGCTGTAGAACAGCAAGAGTGGACACACCAATCTGCTTTAAAACAGTGAGAGCGAGAACACCATTCTACTTCTAAAGAGTGAGTGAGTACTGACATATAACGAAATTGAGGCGAGCTTACTAACATGACCGCTGTTGACACATCAATGTTGACCAAAGCCTTCTTGATAGAGTAGTGCTAGAGGGTGGGGGTACTCTAAAGGATGAGGAAGTGCCAGAAGTGGTGATGTGCTGGAGGGTGGAATTAGGTGGAGGAGCAGCTGGGGGCAGTGTTTGATGGAGGGCATCAAGTCATCAGCAGACCCACGGACAGAGTGAGGATGAGGGAGCACTGAGGTGGCATTGTGATATGAAGAAGAACTAGAGGATAAGAATGCGGTTGTGAGCGCTGAGATAAAGTAGTGAAAATGAGCTTACTTACATGACTGCTGTTGACGCATCAACATTTACCAAAGCATGGACCTGGTTGATGGTAGGGCGAACACATGGTGGGGAGTGTTGAAGGGTGTAGTTGAACAAAGAAGTGCTGGGGGTAGTGAGATGGGAGGGGGGGCACTGAGGTGGCATTTGGTGAAGAAGCGCTAGAAGATAAGAATGCTATTGTGAGTGCCGAGATGAAGCAGTGAATGTGGGCTTACTTATATGACCGCTGTCGACACATTGACATTTACCAAAGCCTGGTTGATGCTGGGGTGAACAGATGGGGAGTGCTGGAGGGTGTAGTTGGATGAAGAAGTGCTGGATAGTGAGATATTAGAGTGAGATGGGGGAGCAATGAGGTGGTCTTTGATAGAAAGGCACTAGAAGAAAAGAAGAAGAAGCACTGGAAGATATGAATGCGGTTGTGAGCACTGAGATGCAGCAGTGAAGGTGGGCTTACTTACATGACTGCTGTCGACACATCGATGTTTACCAGAGCCTGCCAATGGTTAATGCTAAAACGAATGCTGAAGGGTAGTGTCTGAAGGTGCCACACCTTGCTATTCCTATCATCAAAATCCATCAAGCACACACCAGATGCCCTGCCTTCAAGTGCATCTCCCTCATATGAACAAACATATCAGTGTCTACAGTGTCAACGACCAGGTAGTCAGATGGTCCATCTGGCATCAGAAGTGCTCCACATATTATTGACTTGACTGAGAAAAATTGTGACTGTGCCCGTGTGCATGCTCAAACTCTGAATAAATTGAAGTTCTTGTCCTTGCGAAGGCATATACCAGTGGGAGCGTCATATGGGTGGACCAAGGCAAGAGGGAAAGTATGTTTCCCAACTGTACACTCAAACAGAAAGAGCAGGTGGCCAAAAATCACTTTCATCGGAGTCATATGAATGAAAATGCAATTAAAGCATGGTGCGCCAAAAAACTGTGGGCTGCAGTGAAGATAATCAGTATGCTGCTGCCAATCGACCATTGATTCATAGTTGACTTTCAAAAAGTGAAATTCTGTTATCTTTAACAATAAATCAGTGTAGTGAATGATAGAGCTAAATGAAACAATTGAACCTTGTCACTTGCTCGGAGGCGAATCTGTTTCCCTTGTGGTAGAGGTATATTGATGGCAGGTAGGAAGTCATTCAGAAAATCATTGAGTCTGATGCGCAAGTTTGAAAAAGCATCATCACTACGGTAAATGTTCTCGACCAACTCAAAAGTCAGTGGGGGTTGTTTTGACCCAACTTTCACGTGAAAAAACCTGCCAGTGGAACCACTGTGTCATCTGTAGCATTGAGCGCATCATCTGCAGCATCAAACTGATCTTGTGCTTATAAGCAAAGAAATTCATCGAAGTCTGATAGATGATGATGAATATCTTCTGCAACAAGTTGCCAATGATTTATGCACAGGATCTGTAACTAAGTTCAGAGAGTATTACATTATCATACAATGAGAAAATAACATGACCTGCTCAGCAACATTTGGAAGTTTGTCCGCAGCAAATATGAATCCTTCAATGATCCATGCATCTTCTCATTTGGCTTTGTGTTGTAGTTCCATGTGGCTCCTTTCGCTTCGATGTCATTGAACAAGTGCGCATCCATATGGAGTTTCAGGAAGTTCCAACCCTTATCCTTGATATCTGCTGTTTTGTTGATATATTGCTGTGTATATGTCAATGATATGTAACGTCAGAACACCAGAAACATACCTTTAAGAACACAGAAAACATTTGAACTATGTTTCTCCCTTCGCGAATCATATCTGATGTGTGAACCTCCAATGATGCATACATGTCAACTTCAATATACAGACGTATGCACCGAAGAAGCAGGTAACCAAGCAGACAGTCCTCTTCTGTCACAATGTCATGCTGTCATATCTCGTACTCCAGACCCCATTTCCCATCCCTATTGTTACCATCCTTTCCTTTGCGCATGCTATACTTCAGTAGGATCAGCCCTGCTACCTCCGTCCATCATCTGACTTGATGTCTAGCCTTCCGAATGCTACAGCCAGCCTGTACCCCTGACCCCTGAATCTTTGGATCTTCGGATCTCTAGACTTCCGGAACCTGTCCGGATATATCTGGACTACTTCCCCGTGCTCCGGATCCAGACTTCCAGACCTATATCAGATCCAGTCTGATGTCCAGTTCCATTTTTAATACTATACAATAAGCTTTCCTGTGCATATAACATTATCACAGCCTTTTCCACTATTCGGTATTCCTTACTTCCGGCTTCTCGGTAATCCTTAATATCTGACTACATTCCATGATCCGTTTACCTGTGTTTCATTTCTAGTTATGTTTTCTGTTCCATTTTACTTGTGATTCTAACTTCTGGCTTTCATTGTTTAGCAATAGTCTTTGCTTATACTTTGTACATAGCCTTGAGCCTTAGTATATAAACCTCTGTACATACTTGTAATACCTCAGTTCGAATATTAACGTTATTTTCCATCTCTCTAGTCCTAAGGGATTGACTCCCTTATGCTCCAACTCTACCTTTTGGTAGTCTTTCCTTATGCTCCGGTACTTTCAGACCTCGTATGATAGTTAATCCTTGTCCATCCTTATCCTAAGCTATTCCGGACTATGTCCGATAGCTATTCCTAGTCTTTCCTTATCCTTAGCTATCTGGGACCTTGTCCAATAGTTAATCATTGTCTTTACTTAACCTCCGCTACTTTTGGACCTTGTCCAATAGTTATTCCTTGTCAATTCCTTATCCTTGACTATTCTGGACTTTGTTCCAATAGTTCTACTTCGTCCTTTGCTTATCCGTAACTATTCCGGACTTCATCCGGATAGCTATTCGTTATCCTCCACTTATCTGTGACTATCCTGGACTGCGTCCAGATAGGCATCCCTCATCCTGTGTTCCTCCAGACATCCTTCATCACTCTTCCTCTGGTCCAATCTCGGACATCCCATCCTGTTCCCTTCTGCTTCAGACATAGTCCGCTGCAGCCTTTCCTCTGTTGGTTTCTACTTGGGATTCATCCTGAAGTAGTCCTTAACTCTTTCCACACCTCTGGACTTGTTCTAAGTAGCCTTCCTATTTCCGGACGTATGTCCGCATTTAGTTCCCACGCTTCGGATATGGTCTCGGATAAGTTCCTACAGTTCCGGATATCATATCTGGACTTTCCCACACTTTCCGGAAGTCCTCTGGGCTCTTCCATCAGAGTTACCTTACCTTCGGATGTTCAACTGAATTTCGTTGGATGTCCTCTGGACTTCATTCCAAAATGTGGGGCATGTACTCGGGTAAGAGGCACAGTGTACAAGCTGAGGCCAAGCCCTTCCTTCCTAATCTGACCCTCCAGCATGGTTCTTAACACATGCACTGCATATAGTATCATCTAGTTAATCATTAGTATCATTCAAACAGAACGGACACAAGGCTGCAAACCTTCGAAATGCTCTCAGGTATGGAGCTGTCAGTAAACGCAATGTCCATGACCTGATTGGGGTGCTTTTGATTGCACCAGCATGGAAATCTGTAAGATGTGTCAACTTCGATAACTTGCAAGAACCGATTCCAAACCTCTTGTCAATATGAGAAACAACGTCTCTCCCAAGGTCATTGAGGTACTTCTGGAATTCAACCCAAAGATGGTCATCAAAAAGGCTGCTGTCATGGAAATGAAGCTTGTCATATGACAGTGCTCAGTGAACATCTGTGTGTTGCATTAGCCAGAGTGAGTTCTGTCAATGTATATATTGTTAGTTGAAAGGAAGATTCAGGTCAAGAAATGCTCACATCCATGTCACTGAAGTCCATACTCCTTTAGTGTTTTCTCTCTCTCCTCCAAAGTGTGCTTTGTTCATGCTAAGTTGACGATTGCCTGTGAGTCTTTGCTTGTTCGAAGAGAGTATCTCATTGATACATCCGAGAGTGCGTCTCAAGGGACCAGGCAAATAGGGCATGGCCACAGACTCCATACTCCTTGAATCAGCGACATCACACATCTATGATTGTCATCAACCATGGTCCATCAGTGGCAAAAAAATAGCTATAACTATAGACACCTACTGTTCCTCATAATCAGCTGACAAAATAAGAATTGATGGGAAGAACCAATGCAAGAAACAGTCTAAGCATTCAAACCATTGTCCCGTTTTTGATTTTGAGGTTAACGATGCGAGAATTCTTGAAAACACCTGGTGCCAGACTTTGTTTTTAAAATTGACCCAACCAGGCTTTTTTGTGAATTCTTGTCCTCCTTCACCTATTAACAAATAAGCTAGTGTCAGTACAGCAAAGATCAGGGCATACAACCAGTAGCCAGCCGACAACATAACCACCACCTATACCCTCTCCATTGTGTATGTCTGTAGGCAAGTTTGCTAACTGAGCGACAACGGGATAGGCTTTTGCAGTACTGGAAGTTGACAACTTGGTCTTATTGGTGTACAGTATGAACGTCAGCAGCTTAGCTCCTTCAGGCAACTGCGACTGGTAAACATGATTTGAAAACATTACATAGTAGGAACTGCTCAAATACATACTTGAAGGTCCCAGAATGCATCTGCAATGTAAGGCTTGTCTATAAATTGTACAAAATTTTCACCATCAAATTTTGATAGGTGCTGTGCATCGAATGTTAAATGCAGGAAAAGACATGGGTCTCGAAGAAGGTCAGCAGCCCATTCCCAAAGGTCCCGATAATGTACTTCAAAATCCCATGATTGAACTTCATACGTCATCGAAATCACTTCTTTTGTGAACTAAACTACATCATGTCAGACAAATGGACACCATTAAAAGAAATTGAACCACCCCTGTGACACATTGAGACACTGCATCCCATTTCCTGTGAATGTCCTTGTGGTTTTTGAAGGTGAACTTGTCATTCCTGATAGCACACTGGTGGCAGATCTTAATGAGCTGATTGGTTTGGTCATTGTTCAGTGCAGCCTTGAGAGCAATCTGAGCGACTTCAAACTCCAGTCAAGACTTGAATGGAAGCCATGGCTTCTTGTTAGGCGGGGGATCAGAAGTTGCTGCCATCAGATTGCGCTGGAAGTCCTCAAACACATAAACCTTGGCCTTGATGCCATTGTGTTGTCTCTGATTTCAAAACACAACTGAAAACTAAGTGGCAGGTTTCCGAACTCAGAGATGTGCACTTCTGTCTCGGCATTGCTATTATGCATGACCAGACTAATTGCACCATATCACTCTCTTTAAACTGCCCTCATTGATCAAGTTGTTTCACAATTTAGCCTCAAGGACCTTGCCATAGGCACCTGCCCCAATATTGCATATGCTGTTCAGCAACTATGCAAATTTCTTGACTCTTACAGGCATGTCCACTGGGAAGCAGCCAAACATGTTGTTTGCTATTTGAAGGGTACTCACACATTCTCTCTTGTCCTTGGTGGTGATCACATGGCTCACCTTATTGCTTACACTGACAGTGACCTTGGGAGCTGTGTCGACTCCCACTGTTCCGTCAGCAGGTACTGTTGTTCTCTTGGCAGTGAATTCATCACCTGGAGTGCATGTCAGCAGAAAACCATTGCCCTCTCAACTTGTGAGGCCAAATATGTCACTGCCTCTGAGGCTGGTAAAGAGGTTTCCTAGCTCAGAATGCTTCTTTGCAAACTCGATTTTCCCCAACTTTCCATGTCTCCCTTGATGTGTGATAATAATGGTGCCATCGTTCTTACAGAAGACTCTTCCTTTCATGCACGCATCAAACACATTGATATGGCCCACCATTCAATTCAAGAATGTGTTATGCAATGACAGCTCAAACTTCATTATGTTCATTCCAAAGACAACATAGCCAACATCTTGACAGCCTCTGGTGAATCACTTGAGGAGGAGTGTTGGTACATAAGAGTGCACATGATGACGACATGCCAACCAGTAGTAGGATTCCATCAGATTCATATATATAGTTGAACCTTCTCATACCATCCCTTCCCTCAGTCCATTCCACCAAGACTGAGGGTATGTCTCCTTTATTTCTCTCGCTATGATTACTAGACACTAACATGCTATGTACTAGTGTTTATCTGTGTCTAGCTTTTATATGCACCTCAGCATTGTTCCACAACCTTGCTGAGACTCTAACTCTATTCTAGCAAATATCACTATCATACTCTAGCAAGCTTTTGTGTTTTTTAGAGGCAGGAATAGTAATAAATGGCATGATGATGGTGAATTACAGGGAATGTGAGTGTATGATGAGCAAAATTTTACTAAGTCCAACATTTCCTAATTGAACGAAAAATTCACACTGGCTGCCATCTTTATGCAAAGAGCTGTAAGATATTAATCCCAGTGAAAATCGACAAGAATGAGGTAGATATATGTAGATGTAGATCAAAAAAAATACATAGGAATAAAAAATCTTGCCATACTTCAACCTCATTAGAAAATTGGGACTTTTTGAGACAGAAACAGTAGAGGTCAAAACCTAAATTTGATGCTTCAATACCATTTTCAGTTGGCTTTAGATGCCTTTTAGATGCAAAATTGAGCTCAGAATGTTACAATCAGGCAGGATAAATATGGATCTCATTGCATTGAATGATGTATGTGTGTGTATCGCTATGGCTAGGGTATTGCTGCACTTGCACTTGCCCCCACCATCCCACCCATCCTGCCAGATCTCCATGCATCACTCCTCATCTGCATTGTCAATGGCTGGCAGGAAGTCCAGCTGATTCAAGCTATAAAGCAAACTGTTGTCAGTATAAACATAAGCTAGAATAAATACCACACACCTGTTGAACTACTTTGCGCTTGTCTACCTATGAGAGCAGTAGTCAGTAGATAAATGAAATCAATATTACAATGATGTACCTCTTTGTCAGTGCTCAATAGGCCATTCTAGAAGATTGTGAAGGCTGCTTGCTGGTTCCTTTTGACTGGCCATTCGATTGCCAATTGAGGGCAGCAAAGATTCCTAGAATAATGATCACATTAACCTTACTTGCTATGATAATATTAAATAGAACTCACTGCACTGTGATCTTGGAGCTTATGTGCATAGGCTTTATACTTGGTTGACACTTTTTAATTGGTTGGGCCTTCGAGTCGATTGTGTTAGGAGGAATTGACTTTGGGTGGTTTGCTGCCATGAGTTCCATCTTGACAGCCAGGGAAGATGGATCAGTGTCTGATAGGTTATTTGATGGAGGGGCAGTTGTAGTTGACTCGGAGGTAGTAGTTCCAGAAGTCGAAGAGTCAGCAACACAAGAGGAAGTAGGGACCTTCTTTGTGATTGGTTTGGGGCAAGGTTTGAAGACAATATTAGAACTTAATTGATTGCATCAGTAGGATCAATCAATTAATAGAATGATCACTCACAGCAAATTGTTGACAGCAATCACTTCCTTCTCTTGGTCCACTGTTACAAACTTGGGTGGTTCTCTCATCACAGCCTCATCTGCAGACAATGTCTGTGGCAAGCAGGTTCTCCTTCAGACGAGAAGGCAGAGTTTGTAGATACAGACTAGAGGGCTTGATACCTCTAAGGCTGGATCAAAGGTTCAGTATTCAGAGGGCTGGCACCTCTAGAATACAAAGGGGTTCTGATAGACTAATGACGAGGAGTGCTTGAAGTTAGAATAAGGAAGAGACACTAAGGTTGTGAAGCCTTAGTGAATCAATCAGGTTTCAAGGTAAACCAAGTAGGATTAAAGTAAAGAACAACTATGATACATGACGAGTATATATAGGGGATAGGGAATAGCTTTAGGGCAAGGTCGTCAAGTATCAGTAAGTCCGAGAAAGGTAGGCAAGAGCCTGATATGGTACAAGGCAACGCAGCTGCATGTCCATGGGTCAAGGGTACAAGTCAAAGTGAGTCAGAGATAACCTGGGTCAAGGGTATGAGTCATAGATCAGGTGAGTCAGAGATAGATGAACCAGATCAAAGGTAAACATGAGGAGCTGAGGCTCTACAAATACAAGGCAGCACAGCCATGAGTCCAAGGAGATAGGGGAAAAGATGGGGGGTACAGCATTACTGTAACATCCACAGTATCACTTGTGACAGATAGAGATGAACTTGAGGCAGTTGAGCTAGCTGAACCTCAACTATAAACAAGTATAGTTCTGTTAGGGTTAGCATAATATCATTGATCACATCAGCAAACATGGTGATAGCCCATATATGCACACAAAATGGCTTCAACTTACTGTAAGGTTTTACACTTTGTATTCAGACATAAGTTTTCTTTCACAAGCATCACTTTCTTGGAGAAAGGCAACTGTGTGCTTGAGTTCAGATATCTCTTGTTTCAATTGCAAGATCATGCTGTCATCAGGTAAGGGATCCCGATCAAGAAGGGCCCAGAGCCCTTTGTTCAATGTTGAAGACTGTAGTATGTATCTCATTGATGTAATATTAGGTGTATCTGATAGAACTCATGGTGTTATTGGTATCACAATCACGCCGGGTGTGTTGAATATCATGCAAGCTCCCAAAATTAAACTGTGGATCAAGAGAATGTTCTGGAGAAATTTGAGACATGAGGATATTGGCGTATCCTGTTGGTGAAATCACTGTATTGGACATAATGATGGTGTGATGAGAAGGTGCACTGCAGTACAAGTCAAGAAAGGAAATTGACCAAGTTCAACTTATTCTATAGTATCATTGATCCGTCCTCCGTCGATGTCTTTGATCATGATGCTGATGGTTATGATGCTGATACAAGGTATGTTCTTCATCACTTCTAATGCTGTAACCACTAACATTGTACCTTAGCATATCTTTTTCAGACAGTCATTCCAGCACACCAAAGATGACACCCTCAGATGATATGATAATGCAGGCTGGTGCAAAACTAACATATTTATTCAGGTACCATTTGTTCATATCAATGAGCAGGTGGGTGTCAGGTCATATTCTGCTACAGAATTGTATTATTGCTCTTTGGTTGTTATTAAATAGAAGAAGCTAACAAATACAAAGGATGATGAACTCTTTCATTATGAGCCCTATAAGCTTCTGTGGCAACCTGGTCACCTTCAAAGTGAGGTCAAGATACATGGAGAGCTTTATACTTCCCTCACTTTTATGATCGCACACCAGGCACTACAAAATTCTCCTGCAGAGCCTAATTACAATTTCCCTAGAGTAGTGGTTTCCCTAATGTTCTGGACAGGTTGGTATCAAATATCTGGAGTAGTAGTCAATCTGATGTACTAGCTAGATGCCATGCACCTGACTAGCTTTGACAACACAAAGTTATAGTCTGTCTACCTATACTTTAGAAATGAATCAAAGTACTGCTGCTGCAAGCCATCTTGTCATCTTGGCAATCATGTTACATATTTTCGAAAGGTCAGCATCAATTTTACTATCAATATGCACCATGATTCATATTCTACTTCTAGCTTCCTGATTTCTATAAAGATTTTACTTGCCACCACACAGGAGGAAAGGGTGTCAGCCAAGCATGTACTACACACTATTAGAGAGAGCTATTTTAGACACAGTGGGAGGTTCTGCTAGATGATGAATTTCTAGAAGCATATGAGCATGGTATTGTAATTGTGTGTTGTGATGGTGTTTCATGCAGATTCTACTCAAGGATATTCACTTATTCCGCAGATTACATAGAGAAGTGAGTCATTTTTAATGGCAAAGTCAGAAGCTAAATGAAAATAGAGTTCTTATTGCAACTATACATCAATTGGGTAGTGAAGAGAATCAACTCAGGTCAAGGTCAAATCCAAATAAAGAGAAAGATGCAAGAGACTAATATAGTGACCAGTGTGCAGCATAGTCTGCTATGCTTGTATAGATAAGTGTATTCAATCCAAGAGGAAGCAAGATATCATATCCAAGGGTCGTGTAGCGACTGTGCTATAGGATGTGAGGTGCATGAAGCATGGTGCGCGATAGTGCAGGAATGCAAAATGTGAAAGTGTGAAAATAAATAAAGGGCAAGCAGTGGGTAATGGCTCCATGACATTAGCTTCATGCTCTAGCTATGGACACAATAATCTAATAGGAGTCAGGTGGAAGTAGTGGGAATCTAATGTGGTAAAAAGGTCCAAAGTGTGAAGCTATATATCTCGCTATGTGAAAATAAGCCAAGCCAAGTATGAGATAAGGTATGTAAAGATGTATGTAAGTCAGGGTCCATGCTATAATATGGTACAATAATGAATCAAAAGTGAAAATACATACTAGTGAGACCTGCTGAGCAATAGATGCATGCTCTTGGATGATAGGGCGAAGAAAGCACAGGAAAGTGCTACTGCATATAGCAATAGCTAATGCAAGCTTGGAGGAATGATGCTGTAAGTTTGTGCTGATAACTAGAGAGATGTGAACTACAGTATGAGGAGGTGTGAGAGGAGATTGTAAGCCTAGGGACATATAAAGCTCTACAGTGGATGTCTCTGTCCAAGATGTTTCATTCCAAAGTAATCGACTGCTCAATCTTGGTATGACTTGCAATAGACAACAATGCACTACTCTTCAGCGCTCAGATGGTAATTAAGATTAATTGGTCACCACTGCTAGAAAACTCATTTATGAAAAGAATTATGAGGTAGACAGCACTGGGGTAGAGAATCTACTGAAGCCCTTCTCTTGAGTGCCAACCTACATGAGCAATTTCTTTTATTCCTTCAGCCAAGCTGACAGGTCACTAGAATACCTTTTCTAACCATCTTTGTATTCATAGCCTCAATATATTTGAAGTGCTAGTAGTTGATCTTCTTCAGGAAGTTGAACTTGGAGTTTGGTGCACACTCTTAATACATCTGCTTAGGATTATATGTGTTATTTATAAAGATCTAGTGCACAAGCTAGACAGGAAGTTTGTTAGCTTTTTCTTTTTTAATCAAACAAATGCTCATACGTTATGTTCTCTCATAGATACCGACTAGTTCCACCATTTGGACAATCAACTATAAGACGATTCACTGCAGATACTTTAGAACTCTCCAATATGAAGACAGATGAGAAGGTTCTTGTGGTACTGGGAAATCAGACATGTGTATTTCTTGCTGAAGGCGATCTCAAGTTTCTAAGTAGGACTTTAACACGTTGTAGCATCTTTTTGATGTAGTACTAAAATTGATTAAGGTTAATAAAAATGACATGTGCTTCATTGCACTAACTTCTAACATAAGAAAGTCTAGTTACTAGCTAAATCTACATAGAGCATACATAGGAGAATGTATGTATGATAGTGCTTGCGACCTTAATGTTATTGAGAGCAAGGATACAAAGTAAGAAACTGAAAACCCCAGTGACAACACCCTCCACAGGAAAACTTGTCCAGCACAAACTGAATCATGGATGAGGTCCTCAAGGTTGGAAATTTGGCTGTGAAGCAAGATGAAAGAGAAGTTTGCAGACCATTGGTCAAATACACAAGTGAAAAAATTGAGTTGTAGTCATAAGGGAGGGTTAGCTTGAGAAGAACCACAAGGAGGGCAATTAAAAGAGAGAAAAGGAAGCGGTAGAGCAGGTGAAAGTGCTGAAGGTGCTACATGGGCGGGAACCATTGGTGATAGTGTGATGGGAGCAGGAAACCTATGACAAAAGTACAATCAGCAATTCCAAGTTGAAGAAAGGGCACAATGTGGGTGTGCACTGAAAATATGAAGGCCAGAGGTAGGACAAAGCTATATATAATTTGTGGAGTTAGCAGGCAATCATGGCATTTCTGAGAGAGTGGGTACCAGGTAAAAAGAAGCATGAATGTCATGAGGGCAGTTAGTTAGTATTAAGATGAGTATTAAATCATTGAGAAAGGTGGATATAACTATACTATGCAGGGGAGTGAGACAAGGTTGCCCTGTATGACTTCATAGTGTAGTGGAAGTAGAAAATCAAGAAGAAAAGATTATATAAGAAGGCAGGTAGAAATTACTATAGGGATCAGTAATGTAGACTACATAAGTGGACCAAACAATTGCACATCCCTACAAACATACAGCAATGTGTAGATTATGTAATCTATTGCTCTTTACCTTCAATATGCATCATGCACTAGCATTCAAGGTAAGCACACTGTCTAAGTAATATTAAGCTAATGATATGAAGTTAGAAAATACATAGGGGCTGTGATATGGTCAGACAAGCATAGTCTCACCACTCACAAACTTGTCTTACCAACCATTTGAAGGTAGGCACTAGGACACCTTATTTTTCCAACAGGTCTCTTGTATCTCTCTTCATCAATGAGGTAACATCATCAATTCACAGGCTCTAGGGTTTGACCTCTTCAAGGATTGTTTCCGTTTCATCACTGTAGGTAATATTTTATTGGAGTATCACTTTATTTATTCTAAGGTAATGGGTTGTATGATCTTATATGTCATTGCGAACAATATGACACTTTCAGTCTAAGCTTGGCTCAGATATACCTTCCGTGTAGGCATGGCTGTTCTGGTTGTTTCACAGTAACCAGAGTGGTTTCATGTGTTTGGAATCCCTTGTTCTGTTGGGACTCCCTCTTCTCATATAGTGGAATATGGCTTGCTTAGTAGGTGACATTTGTTAGTTGGGAGTTGGCCCTCTTTCTAAATGTTCCCATCACCTTGCTAGGTAAACTAGGTGTCGTTCATTGTCATTTACACCCAGCATTTAAACACCTCTCTAAAATCTTATGAGGCCTGTTAGAGCTATACAATTGTTAATAATTGGGACAGTGCCTGGTTGGAGGGGACATATAGCTGTCTTGGAGTGGGTAGACAAGGAACAACACAAAGCAACTGGACATTTGGATATGTCACGAGAGATGTAAGAAAGAAGTTTGGGTGCTTAGCTGCTAAGCGCTGACTGCATATGGATAGGAAGAATGAATGATAAAACTCATGTGTGGAACAAAGACAGCCAAATGAGGGCGCAAGGCATCACATACATGGGGATGAGACCAAGCACGTGCAAGAGGGACAATGATATCAAGATATATGGACCTGCAGATGAAAGGCACATGTCAGGAGATATATGGGCTGGATTAAGATGTAGATATTTTCAAGGCGCAGATCGCAAGGAACATTGGGAAGTTTGATGGCATTATTGTAACATTGATGGGGAAGATAGAGGCGACAGTGGTGGATGATGCTAGATTGAACATATTTACCTGTACCTCGCGCATACGCGCCTGCCAAGGCAGAAGTAATTCATCCTTGCTGGACCTCGTGCAGCCCAGCATTAGGTCGAACTCGATGAGAAATCTTGTTATAGAACTGGCAGCCACTGGAAATAATAGCTGGAGGGATCGAGAGGCCGTGGACCGCATCCATGTTGACGACACTGTCATCATCTTCATCAGCATCGTCCATGCGGTTGGGTCATTGTTGCCTGCACGTGATATTGGCTTGGACTTTCCTCACAAAAGTCTTGAAGTGAGGTAGAATGGAATTGGATTGGAGGTAACTGAACTTGTGGAGGAATGCTTGAGGATATACATTAATCTTGGCAGTGTCATCATTTTTGACATCCTGGATGTCTGCATCTAGGTCCAAGTGCTCATCAAGAGTGACATACAAGGAGAACAGCTGAGGTATAGTCTCCAAGTTGACAAGGAGACCGCATTTTGGATCATCCAAGCAACTCCCTACCATTGAAATGAGGAATATGACAACCCTCATCATCATAGACGTTGATCTCCTTCTGAGTAGCCGGATCACGGAGTGGAAGCGCATGAAGGTCGACAATCTGTCTAACATCTGGGTCAGGGGAGTTTTATACAACGTCATGTATAGACAGGATGTCATGCACGGAAACCTCTACCCAGTCATTTACAACCAAGCACCTGAGGAGAATGAAATACAATATAAATCATAATGACAGGCAAAGTCAGCGAAGGTGCCAGACATCAGAGTGGCATAAGACATACAATATATGTGTTGCAATAGCCATTGACAAATAGTGAATGTTCGTGTAATTGCATTCGAGTTTCCAGTTTCGAGCCTTGACACTTAAAGCATGTCTATCGGTGCTGGCAATCGGCTGATTCTGCCCATAACAACAAGCAACGGATACAGACATATGCTGTTGCAGCCAGCCATCCTCCAACCAAGATGCTGGTGCATTGGCAACAAAGTTGTCATACTCAACCTCCATGATTCTGTTGAGAAGAGTAACATCCTCTAGACGCAAGACGATGATACATTGATCACTAACGAATGAATAACGACAATAGTTAGTAAGGACAATATAAGATGCAACACACCCAACTGGACAGAAGTCTGGTTGGGTAATAAGGGTGTGTGTGGAGTGCAGAAGAATGAGAACATGATAATATTACTCACAGGACATTAGGTTGTGTCTTCAAGTTTCCACTCCCACATGTCTGAGCAAGGTCCATATGGGAACATGACATGGATGGGCATAGAGGGAATCTGGCTAAGACAGGAGGCAAGAAACATGACGCCCATGCAATAGTGCATAGACGTCAAACATGTGTCACCATGCTTCTCGTGGAGATGGGGAGTGTCGTTGGCGATGTTGATATCTTCGAGATTGGCAACCTGGGCAAAAGCTCCAACCACAGCTCAGTCAATTGACCATCACCAATGGCCATCATGGATCCCGTCAGATCGAAACCTAGTTTGCCAAATTTGGGACAGAACTCATGATGCTGAAGATGCAAATTGAGTGTCAAGGTAAAATTGTGATCTGAAAGGGTTTTGGGAAGAAATGCATGCAAACTGAGAGAGCCAGAGACGACAAGAATGAAATCTAGGAAGTGTTTTGAGCCTTGCCATAAGAGTGTTGGATCATCACTGGGTAACTTAAGATCTGCATTGAGCACGATGTTGACACAACGATGAAGAAGCTTAATGGCAGAGGATCGGTCATTGAGACAATACATTCTCTCGATACTAGAGAGATTCAGTGTGCTGACAGGAGTCTGCTCCCAGGTGGGACCTTCATGCAGAGCGCCTTCTTGATGCAAAAACAGGCCATCAAAAATCGCTTCTTGAGGGACAGCCTCATCATCATCAACCTCATGGGTGACAGGAATGTCATCAAGATTGAATGGACAGGGCGAAGCGAGGTCTTCCTGGACAGCATCATCCAATTCTAAATCCCTGTCAGTCCTTTTCTATAGCAGGTCAAACACATAGACAAGACACATGCAAGGGGATCACTTACAAGAATGGTTCGTCAAACATGCTTGGTTGCATATTGAGATCAGTGGACGCAGAAGAGTAGGAAAACATAGAAGTTTGAATGTCTGAGCCTGAAAGCAAGGTTTTAAAGGTCACTTACTGTCAGGGTCAGCAGCCAATAATTTAAGTGAATACTAGGATTTGTAATGTTTCCTGTAAAGCACCGGAGGTGGTAGAATGGGTATGGTACCAATCACAGAAAGGGTATGAAACCATTTCAGGATATGATCAGCATTGAATCACACAAATTTAAAGTTCAAGTGCCAAGCCTTAGTCATGTTGCGTGAGGAACAGAGGATGGCAACCAAGAGATGTCACATTTGCACTAAGTAGAGATGCGGCAGGTTTTGAATGTTATGTACTGGTAGGCAAAGTTGTGTAGTTCAATCAATTGAGACAGTCTTTAAAGACGAGACACTTGGCATCTGGAGTGTCAAATTATACAACAAAGGTCAGTGTGGTAGTCCTCGTTTCCAGCAGTTACCCAACTGGACTGCGGTCTAGTTGGGTGGGCATACAGCGACTATGCATACAGCGTGTGGTGTGTTGCATGCCCAACTAGACCATACCCTAGTTGGGCACACAACATACCACATGCCGTATGATATGACAGTGTATATGTCCATCCAAACACAGACATATGGTCTTGTGTGGGACGCCCAAGCAGACTGAAGTCCAGTTGGGCAGGTGGTTATACATGTAAGCAAGACTAACAAGTATTTAACAGATGTCATTGAGAAGGAGAAGTTGGGCAGTCACCTGAGCCAAAATCAGACATTGCACATATACGGTGAGATGCAAGAGGAGAAGTTGATCTTGAAGCTTCGCAACCTGAAGGAGTTAGTCAACAGTGAAGCAGGCATGGACGCATTTGAACAGGCATTGCAAGTTGAGACAGAGCAGGGTAACGATTCACAGAACTCCAAACTAAGGAAAGTATGGAGAAATGCTGAACTTGTGTTGGTCTTGATCAATACTGTGCTGATCTTGGGGCCTCACTATTGGCACCGTCGCAAACTGACGGTGAATTGGTTGGCCTCTAATCTGGATGTTATTATGGGTGTAAGTAATATAAAATGATAATATTCAGTACTAACATAAACACAGATGTATAGGAAGTATATGCATGCGTATGGCGAAATGTTGTGGTTATGGGCATCCCATGACGACAATTGTCCAACCTTTGCCAAGACGCGCACCATCATCCAGAACGGCACGTCACACAGGAGGTGGAACCGTTGATCCATGCCATTATAATGGAACAACAATTTGCGACGGGATATAGGAAGACCTTACTCGAGGACCCTGTCATTTGGATGCTTCGTGCCAAGTTGAGACATGAGATGTTGTGTCGCTCATTCCAGACAAAGTTGGTCACTGCAATTGAAGGAGACACTGGGCTACAGAAGAGTTGGTCATACTGGGATGGCATTGAGGTCCCCAAGCCTGCGGGCGACATGGGACTTATCAATGAAGAGAACCTGCGAAGTACCCAGTTAATTGCAAGTAAACACATCACTGCAGAAAAGGCCGACAGGGAGGCCATCACAAAGCTGGTGAAGCAGATCTCCACACTCAATGTTGTGCGAACCACTACTGTCAGGAAGAGTCCAATGGCCAGGGAGGTCACAGATGCTCTTGGCGAACTTGTACAAGTGAGTATGGTCTTAACTGAGTGCCCAACTGGTCTTCAACCAGTTGGGTAGTGTGTCTACCTATTTTGCATGTATTCAATGTTCCAGACCCTTATTACCTCCCCAACTGATCTTTAAACCAGTTGGGCAGCGTGCCCCGTCCATGTTGCATATAATCATCTTCGCAACAGCAATGGTGTGCCCAACTGGTCTGCAAACTAGTTGGGTGACTTAACATTTTGAATGATTGATTCCCATAATTGTAACTGATTCATCAATGTTTAGGCACTCACCCACAATGCATCTCGGATCTGGAAACGTGTATTGGCAGATGATGATGACGCAGACTTCAACCCAGATATTGACACCATCAATCTCAGTATCGAATTACCCCCAAGCGACATTGATTTACACACAAATTAAACTGTGAGCATATATTCTAACATTCATTAAATATACCCTACTCACAGAATGCAACTAATGCTATCCACATAGTATAAAGCTCACAAAGCACAGGAAGCTGAGCATGATGTCAACGTGGAAGTGAATGAGGGTGCTGACAAGGATGCCACCAAGGGCACTGTGAACCGTGAATCTAGCACTGAGCCAGCACATGCTGCTAAGAACAATGATCCCCAGCCATCCACCAAGAGCAAGCCTTAGCCTCGCCCAATCCCTCACAAGATTGACAATGGGAAGAGTAAGGCAAGCCCTGGTGGCGAATCTGAGAATCAACCTGTTGACGGTACATATATCATCTTTTACCTCAACACGCTGCATTGATGATGACTTACCTGATGCACAGATGCCATAGAAGACGTAGATGACGGTATGCCCATTGCTTGTGACACTAGCATTGCGTCCACTCCTCCACCGGATGTTGTTGTTAATACTGAGAATACATATGCCCAACTGGTCTATAGTCTGGTTGGGCCACTGAACATGTTTTAATATGCTAGATGTGATTGAGAAGGATGAACAAGGTATTGACATCATCTACTAACCTCTGTCATAGTACATTACACTAACATCTTATCTGATCATACTTGATTTCAGGACACGGTGCGTTGGCCCAACTGGTCTTCCATTCATTTTTGCTCTCCTCCAAGTTATAGTCATTTTGGCCCAAAGTGGAATTGATCATGTTTCAAGGCATTGCCAGAACACCAGTATGGTCAAAGTTACAATCTGTAACTATGTTAACTAGTTCATTGAAACTCTGTTAAGACTTCTGTACCCCTCCATTCCAATACTAATTCCCAAGTTCCAAAGATGACCAATTAGAGTAAGCATAGTAAAGGAAAGCCTCATCAGTAGTAATTACATTTGACAGAGGTTTTTGTGGCCTAGGGATGGCACTGATATCCTCTAGTGTGATCACCTTTTCTAGATTATGAGATGGTGGATGTAGGGAACAAAATTGGTGTGCAAGTCCAAAAATATATCTTGAAGTGCGAAAAGGAGGTTGCAATTCCACAGGATGTATTGAAGGGGGAGGAGGTTCTGAAGATTGATGGACATTATTTATAGGGACACTAGAAAGAGGTTAAACAGAACATCCTCAAATTGCCAGTAGCGCTTTGACAGTAGCTGAATGTCATTGTGCCTGATCCTTTATTGAGCTAAAGATATGTCTCCATTGCTAGTGTCCTGGTGCCTTTGATGAGTTAAGTCACAATCAGGTATACTGGCATTATTCTATGGTAATATGGATGTAGAGGCAGTAGTATTATTAGAAAAAGCCTCCTTATTGTTTCTGAAATGAGGAAAGACTCAGATGGGTAATAGTGGGCTTGCATCTGAAGGAGTACAAGGCCAGGAGCCTGATGACCTTGCATATTTGTTAATGTGAGTCCTTGCTCTTTTAACTGAGTCAAGAAGATCCTTTGCTTTACTCAAAGCTAAAACAGTCTTTTTTTGCCCTTGATACAGGTTTTTTGATGTCGGGTGAAGGTGCTTTCTTGCTGAAACCCTTGACCACAAGTATAAGTGAAATTAAATAAAGTGCCATTATGGTTCATTAAAGGCTAAGGATGAGATAATGATTACAGGCATATATAGCTAAAATTCAAGCAACAATTAACAAAATGTGTGAAGTCAATGAAGCTGCTTACATAAAATAGGTGATCATCATATCATTTTGAGCTCATCCTTGTCAGTACCTGACAACAGTGTGCAACAACTCAGTACTAACAATGAACATACAGGCAGGCTGAGTTATGATGAGCTCAAATCCCTACTGTGATTGTATGTTCAGTGAGAAACAAAGCCTCACACATGCAGGCTATAGACTACACACACAATCTCTGCACCAGCTGTAAACCAAGTATACTTCACATCTTGAGAACATATAATATACTGGTTCATTATACACATAGACTAACATCATGATGGTTCTCCAATACAGGCTCTTTTGCTGAGATGTCATATACATTATAACAAGCTTTAAACACATTGAGATTAGAGAACTTACTATATACAATGTAGATTATGCAGTTGCATGGAAAAAAAATGCAGGCACCAACTCCTACAAGTGTTGTTCCTGAGAATTGTGGATGTGAATAGGTGTTCTGATGATTGGTGCAAGAATTTGTCTTTTTGAAATGTCCATCTTTATTCATACCATGCATATTAATATATCTTTGTAGTGTCAATATGACATACTAGATAGATAGAATGTCAAGCTAGATACCTAATGAAACCAAGATCCTTAGCTGCATGCTGAATCTTATCCAGAGTCAGTCCCTCTAGATACAGGATGCGTCTATTTATCAGAACGATGGTGATGGCAGCAGTTCTATCTAGCATCACATTAAGTACCTTCTAATACTATTCATAGAACTTTGAAACTTAAATT